>JAGFNQ010000887.1:311568-390297 GCA_024364735.1 Boesenbergia rotunda | reverse complement strand
TTTCTCGGATCTCCTCGACCATGTCCAACTCCAGACGCCTCTTTTCTGAGTTATCTTCGTCATAGGCCTTTCGCCGATCAGACTCGCATCCGACTTTGACCGGTACCACAACCTCACTTTTCGTAGACCAGCTGGAAGGGCGTGTGACCCGTAGTTTCCTTTGGCATAGTTCGTTGAGCCCATAAGACACTCGGCAGCTCGTCTACCCAGGTTCCTCCTGCATGGTCCAGCTTGGTCTTTAAACCCCTTAGGATCTCCCGATTGACCACTTCTGCTTGGTCGTTACTCTGTGGGTATGTCATAGAAGTGAAAGCCTGCCGAATGCCGTAAGCTGAGCACCATTCTTGTATTTTCTGACCCTAGAATTGTCTTCCATTGTCCGAGACGAGCTTGTGAGGGATCCTATATCGACACAAGATGTTCTGCCATAGGAACTTGATCACAGCTTGCTCAGTGATACGCGTTTGGGCCTCAACTTCTATCCATTTGGATAAGTAATCAGCCGTCACTAGCAGGAATCTCTTCTGAGCTACGGCAGTCGGGAATGGTCCCACAATATCCATGCCCCATTGATCAAATGGGCAGGATACTACTGATACCTTCATCATTTCTACGGGTCTGTGAGGAAGGCAGTGATACTTTTGACAGGACATGAATGTGGAGACCATCTTGTCAGCATCCTTCTACAGGGTCAACCAGTAATACCCAGCCAGCAACCTTCTGGGCCACGACCTGAACTCCCACATGACTTCCACAGACTCCCATATGTATCTCCCTCAACACATAATCGACATCGTCCTCACCCAAGCACTTGAGTAGAGGTCGGGCAAAGACCCTTTTATACAACACATCCACTACCATTGAGTATTGGATCGCTCGCCTTCTGAGGAGTCGGGCTTCCTCCCGGTCGTTCGGGAGGACCCCCTCTGTTAGGTTAGCTATGAGCGACGTTCTCCAATTTGTCCCAAGCTCCAGCTTAGCCTGCTGCTCTATATGCATTACCATCATCGTCTGACTGCTGGGCTGAGGCAGTACCCAAGAGCCAACCGAGCTGGCCAACTTGGCCAACTCGTCTACCCTTAGATTGCTTTCCCTGGGGATCTTTTGTAGCTGTACCTCCTGAAATCCGGCTTTCAACTTCTCATAAACCTCCATGAAGGCTTGCAACCGGTCACTATTGACCTCAAATCGACCGGAGATCTGTTGGGTGACCAACCGAGAATCAGAGTATAGTATCACCCGAGTGGCTCCCATGTGCTTGGAAGCTTGCAGTCCAGCTATGAGGGCTTCATACTCGACTTCATTGTTTGTAGCCTGGTATTCCAATCAAACCGATAGATGTAGCTGCTCCCCCTTTGGGGAAACCATCAGGATGTCAATTCCACTACCCGGACGAGCTGACGAGCCATCCACATAAACATGTCAAGCTTCTTCAACCTCTTCTAAGTGTAACTCACTTAAGAAATCTGCCACGCTCTAATGGCGGGCTGAACCTGGTACTGGATATCATATTCACTCAGCTCAGTCGTCTGCTTGATCAGTCGACCTAATGCCTCGGGGTTTGAGGCTACCCGCCCCAGGTTGTTGTTGGTTAAGACCATGATTGGGTGCGCTAGAAAATAAGGCTGGAGCCTTCGTGCAGCTAACAACAACACATATGCCAACTTCTCAAGTGTCGTGTACCAGCACTCGGCTCCTTTCAATAAATGGGGGAAGAAATACACAGGTTGCTGCTCATCTCCCTCTTGCCTGACCAACACCATGCTGACCGACTCGGCCGAGGCAGCCAAGTACACAGACAGCACCTCCCCAACCTCGGGCTTGGCTAAAACTGGTAACTCAGCGAGGTATATATTCAACTCATCGAACGCTTTGTTGCAGTCGACGTCCCATTGGAACGTGGTGGCATGGCGAAGAGTCTTGAAGAATGGTAGCCCCTGCTCGGCGACCGGGAGATGAAGCGGGACAGAGCCGTGATCCGCTCGGTGAGCCTTTGCGCTTCTCGAAGGTTCCTTGGTGGGGGCATACCGAGCAGGGCCTTGACTTTGCTTGGGTTGGCCTCAATGCCTCTCTCGGTTACTATGTACCCGAGGAACATCCCGTTCCGAGCTCTGAAAAGACATTTGGACGAATTCTGCTTGAGTTCATACCTGCGCAAGGTCTAGCAGGTTTCCTCCACATCAGACACCAGCTTGGCTGTGTTGGTGCAGACAGCACCCAAGTCGAACCTGTATTTTGATCAATGGCAAAGGGTTCAAAAGTTAAGATGCCTTTGTTTGTCTAACATGCTACTTGAGTGTGCAGATTGAAGTCCTAGCAAAGGACAGCTAGGCACCTAGCAAAGGACTGCTAGGCATCGGAACCCAAAGACCCAGCGAAAGACTGCTGGGCACCTAGCGAAGGGATGCTAGGAGTCGAAGACCTAGTGAAGGACTGCTAGGCACCAGGTGAAGGACTGTCTGAAACCGAAGATCTGGCGAAGGACAGCTGGGCACCTAGCGAAGGGCTGCTAGGAGCTGAAGACCTGGCGAAGGACAGCTAGGCACCTGGCGAAGGACTGCCGGGCAAAAGTCCAACCGGAGGAGCCAGTTGGCATCAGGTAAATTCTCCTGAGAGAAGTAGGTGAGAACGTGTTCCCCGTCGAGGGAACAGTAGGCGTCGGTTCGACCTAGGGCTCCATTTTGGAGATCCAAAGTCAGAATCAAGACAGCTAAGGTTGTATAAAACTAATACCTTATTGCTTCATATTATGTTGTTTTGGACTAACCTTGGATACAAGACCGAAGGAATATGTGTCTGCAGCTCAGAATGCCCCAAAGGAGAGGGGCAAGCGGCTGGGCAGGACGCCCCCAGTGTCCCGGGCGCCCCCAAGGTCAAGGCAAAACATGTTAAGAAAGAAACCACTTCGGAAGCTCACTGGGGGATGCCCCCATGCTCCCGGGCGCCCTCGTGGTCCCAGGCGCCCCGCGCTTAAGCCAGCGAAGTGGATAAACCCTATCCAGCCGAGAAGCCCGCTGAAACAGTCAACCAGGGCGCCCCCTGCTTCCCGGGCGCCCCCGTCAAGGTTCGATCCCTATTTTGGAGGGATAAAACACTGACCGAGACTGTTGCAGATCAAAGGCCACGTGGAGGGCGCCCCCAACGTCCCGGGCGCCCCCAGACCTACTATATAAAGCCCTCGACCCCCAAGGCTTCTCAACAACTGCTTCCAACGCAAACACGCTCTTCTACTCAAGCGCTCTGCTCCAGAAACCTCCCAACTCGAGATACAAGCGCCGACGACGTCCCTCTGCTCCGAGATACATTCCACACCGGACGTCGGTAACGAAGAGCTGTCATTTCATTTGTTTTATACTACAACTGTAATCTTTCTGTAAAACTCTTTGCGCACATATAGAATTGCCCCCAGTAAACGGTCAACGACCGTGGGCCTTGGAGTAGGAGCCGACCGCGACTCCGAACCAAGTAAAATCTTGGTGTTCGTGTGTTATTTTGTTTTTAATTTTTCCGCTGCGTATTCTCTTTTTCAAATCCGAAACGACTTACGATATTCACCCCCCCTCTATCGTTTTCTCTCGATCCAACAAGTGGTATCAGAGCGGGGAAGCTCAAATTTGGTGCAACCACCAATTTGAGAATTTTTTTCGGATTTTCTTTTAAATTTTTTTTTCGAATTTTCATCGTTAGTCGAGGTTGGTGCAACACCCCTCGATAAAATTTTTTTTTCTCCCGCACTACTAATCCAAGACCAAGTCTTGGGATATTTTCTCCTTTTTACTCTTAGTTTCAGATAAATGGCCATGCAAGAAGGATTCAGCACAGCCAGACCTCCACTTTTCAGTGGAGAAGACTTTTCCTACTGGAAAAGTCGAATGGAGGTCCACCTGAAAACTCAGGTGGACATGTGGATAATCATTCAGTCTGGACTGGAGATTCCAAAGAACGCTGAAGGAGTGCCTCAGCCGTACACTGAGTGGGATACCGCTCTGAAAAGAAGAATTGAAGCTGATGCAAAAGCGACCCAGACCCTTCAATGCGGCCTGACCAAGGAAGAGTTGAATCGGGTAGGACCATTCAACAGTGCCAAGGAGCTGTGGGGCAAGCTGATCGAGCTGCACGAAGGAACTTCAGACACTCGAATCAGCAAGAGAGATCTCCTCCTGAACAAGCTGTACACGATCAAGATGAATGACAACGAAACAGCAGCCCAGCTCCATGCCAGAATACAGGAGTTAATGAACGGACTACACACAATCGGTCACAAGGTAGAAAACCGTGACCTAATAAGGTATGCTCTTAATGCTTTCCCGAGAAACACCTTGTGGGCATCAATGGTAGATGCATACAAGGTTTCAAGGGACCTTCCAAAATAAAGTTAGATGAACTTTTTCTGAATTCGAATTACATGAACAGACTAACTGCAATTTGGCCGAGAAAGGCATGCCTTTTTTGCAGGTAAAGCTGGAAAAACAACCAAGAAAAAGTCTCAACCTGCACCCGAGTCTGATTCAAACTCAGACTCAGAAGACGACGAAGGAGACCGACCTAAGCTGGTCCGACTGGCCCGAAACTACTACAAGGAATTGAAGAATCAATCCAACAGAAGGAAAGCCAGCCGAAGAAAGGAAGAACCAGCTGAACCCTCAAATGACAAGAACAAACCAAACGTGACCTGCTACGAGTGCAAGAAGAAGGGTCACTACAAGACGGAGTGTCCTAACCTAAAGGAGACCAAGAAGACTAGAAAGAAGAAAGCACTTCAGGCAACGTGGGACGAGTCCTCCTCCGAAGAAGAAGAAGAGGTCCCACAGTCGAACCTGCTCGCACTAACCGCCTCAGAAGAAATCGAGACCGAGTCAGAGTCGGAGCCGGACGACGGCAAACTTACATTCTCAGAGGACGGCGAAATAACTGTAAGTGGTTTTTCAAGAATCAATTAAATGAATTAATTTCCTATCTTTCTCGAGATTTGGCGAAAGCTAAACTCCGAGTCGAATCTCTCCGACAGGAAGTAAAATTCCTGAAAGAGAGAGCTGACTCTAGATCCTTAACTGAGAAGGTTCAAGAAGGAACCTCTACTCAAGTTGAAAAACTTGAGAAAGAGAACTCCTCCTTGAAAACTCAAGTTAAGGACCTTAGATCAGCCTTAGAACGATTCACTTCTGGTTCCAAGGGTCTTGATATGATTCTTGGAAAACAGAAGTCGGTTCTAAATCGATCCGGACTAGGCTATAGAACCAAATCTAGACAAAGATCCTACTATGCTGTACTGAACCAGTCCAGACCTAAAGTTCAGGCATGGGTACCCAAACTATGCCTGAACAAACAAACTGGATCAAATCAGTATTGGATCCCCAAGGACAAGATTCACATCTTGCCAAACCATTATCGTGGCTTTAGTCCAGGGGGAGCCAAACTAAAAACAATATTTATAGTTAGATGAATTTCAATTCTTGTTTTCAAATTGCATGATTGCTTGTTTATTTAATTTCTGTAATTTACCATGCTTAGACTTAGGACTGGTTAGTTTAAGGACTGAACCAACTTAACTGAAATTTGACAACATAGTATTGGGTGGAGGTGAGATGATAGTACGTTAGGGAAGCCAATTCTAATAAGGTCAAGTATACTCTACTTGGTCTCTTTAGACTGGTGAAACTAGCCGAAGCTACCGATCCAAGACCCAAACTAGTTAGACCAGAATTTTTCAAAAAATAACTTTGAAAATGAAATTTCATTAAAAGGCTTTGTCAAGGAAAGGGTTGATGATCCAATAAGGCTACGGCCAAAGAAGGCCTAGTGCCTCGCCAAGACCTGGAAGCCAATTTTTGAAATTCAAATTCAAATTATTCTTTGTCAAATTCGAATCTAACACAAATTTTCAGTTACGTGTAGATTCAAACATTTTTTAACTCAAAATCAATTGTTTTCAAAATTAATTCAATTTTTTTAAATAAATCATAATTCTTCAAAATAATTCTATCTATCAAAACCTGTCTCACAAAACCTATAAGGCTGACATGATTGATAACCCTAGATTGGGTGAGACAGCAAACTTAATCAAAATTCATTTAATAACTGCATTATTGTTTAAAGACAAACATTTAAGTCTAGAACGACATTAACCTAACAATAGTCAAACTATGGTCAAAGTAGCCAAACCATGGTCAAGATGGTCAAACCATGGTTAAACCAGTCAAACCTGGTCAAACAGGTCAAATCTGGTCAAAAGCAGTCAAACAAGTCTATCAAAACAAAACTAGACAAAAAGCTGTCACCAGGGCGCCCGTGACCCTTCGGGCGCCCCCACCCCTCTCTTTTCAATCCTTCAAGACAAAAAGTTGCAAAAGTAGCTATTGAGGGCGCCCAGACCCTTGCGGGCGCCCCGAGGCTCACCAAATGGCAGAAAATCTGCCACTTCTCGCTGTCCAGGGCGCCCGGGTCCTCACGGGCGCCCCCGTATAAGCGGTCAAAGGCAGAAAGCTGCCAAAAGGCAGCTCAGCCCTGTGAGGGGCGCCCTCGCTCGCCGGGGCGCCCTCCCACTCCAGGGCGCCCGGGAATGCCCTATAAAAGGGCTCCATGCCCCCATCTTTCTCTCCACACCCAAACTTCTTCTTCTCTCCAACTACCTTCCTTCCAAGAGACCTTGCAACTCTCTCGAGCTCTCATCCTCGACAATGCCTCCCCGAGCCGCCACCCGGTATAATTTTATTTGCATTTAAGTTAATTTTAACTTTCTTTAATGCAATTCCTTCATTATTTCTTTAATGCAATTCCTTCATTATTTCTTTAATGCAATTCCTTAGAAAACGCCGAGCAAACCAAGCAAACCCCGGTACCGAACCTAGTCCCGATCCTAGGTTCCCAACTTTAGAACTTTGTAACAAGTTTGCTCAAACAACCTACAAGCCCATAAAAACTAGTTATCTCAATAGACAATTCTTCACCCAATCGTGTCCCTTGGCAATGAATGTTATAAACTTTTACCAACTCGATAACCTAGTATTCTGCACTCATCCTATTAATACAACATTATGTGCAAAATTCTATAATAATATAGTCAGACAAGATCAGCTTAGCTTTGTCACCACAGTCCAAGGGATGCCTCTATCCATCACACCCTCCTTACTTAACCGATTTCTTGGACTACGACTCTCTCAGTCCACCTTTTGTTGCTATCCTCCTAGGGATCCTCCATTTGATGCTCCCTACTCACACATTACCCTAGACACTCTTCACTCCTACTTCTATAGGGAAGCTAGAAATCCCGTAGCTAGACGATTTCAGTCCGTTGACCTTCAGGTCCAGGACTACGCCCTGTATAGAGTTGTGGTCCGCTGCCTCCTACCTTTATCCACCCGGGACGTCGCGACCATGCGACCTTTTCACACATTCATATTGTATGCGTTGATCCACCACCTAGACATTGATATTGGCCTTCACATGTTCCACGCCATTCTACATGCCTCCAGTGTCACCACTCAGGGTCGGGTACGCACCCCCTTCTGCCACATCATCACCTCTATCTTTCATCACCATGGTCGTAACATTACCGTAGGTGAAATGACCGCGATGACCGATTTCGACGAGATAGGATTTAGGAACTTTTCCCTAGCCGGTATAGAGGTCTCGGCTACCGGGGTTTTGTCGTGGAGACGCCAGCGAGCCGGACCACCGATTGACTCAGATGAGGAGGTTGAAGTCGATGTCGCGGATCTGGCAGCTGAGGCTCGTGAGCACATAGATGAGCCACCACCACTGACCATCGACCAGCGCTTCACTAGGATGGAGACGGAGCTCCACAGCCTCCGAGAGGAGGTCGAGGCTTACCACTTCGAGCAGATGGATGCTCGAAGAACCGATCGAGAAGTAGTTGACGCTTGATACACTGAGATGATGTCACTACTCAGAGCATGGAAGCCCAGCTCTTCGGATCATCCTGGCCCCTCCTCCTAGATTTGTTTGGCATTGTACCAGTGACTATTTGACTGCCCCTACTCAGTAGGGTTGACTTTATATTTGACTTGTATGATTGTGTTGGTTCTCCCTGTCACCAGCTAACTTATTGAGTTAGATTACTTGCTTTTCTTGATTATTTGATCATTACTAGGATTATGCTTGGTAGAATAGGGTTACTATATTTTTTCTGCTTTAATTGATTTGAAAAATCAGTTTGAAAATAGTTTTAAAATTTGCTTTACTTAATTTTCAAAAACTTTTTACAATAGATTTTTCGACTTAGTTTTATTTTCAAAAACTATCCCCTTCAAAACTAGGGCTTTTTCGCAAATGGACTTAGCCTAGGCCCTAACCCTCTAGAAATGCATGCACCTATAGATTTAGAAGCCAGCATCTCACAAGCACCTTAGGGTACTTTTGATTGATAACCTAGAATGGGTTAAGATGCTTAGGTCTTTGCCTTAATTCAAGATGCTTTAAGTCAGTGCATCTGCAGTAATTGGGGCACTAAATACAACTTAAACAGCAATCAGGTTAAGTGTCAAGTTTGGAAAATTCAACTTGAACTGAACACTTAACTTGACTAACCCTAGAGAAAACTACTGTTTATAACAGTTAGTAAGTAGCTAATTGAGTTAGACAGGACCCGAAAGAGATAATTGAAATTGATTTGGTTCAGTTTTTTTTCTTGCATTGGTTCAGTACAGCACATTAATTCTTTTTATTATGCAATTTATTTTACATTGCCTTGTTTTTGATATATGGCAAAGGAGGAGAGATAGGAAAGGAGAGAAAAACTTAAAATTTTTTTTTTCAAAATTCAAAATTTTAAAAAAAAAATTCTTTCTTCAAAAAGTACTTAATCTATTTGTTTTTAAAAAGTACTAAGTTTTTCCTCAAAAGTTTCTCTAACTTAAGCTGTGTTTCAAAATTTTTTTTACAAAAACTTAAGCTGTTTCAAAAATCCTTTTTAAGTACTTAAACTTAAGCTGTTTCAAAAATCCTTTTTAGGTACTTAAACCTAAGCTGTGTTCAAAAAATTTTTTAAGTACTTAAAGCTTAAGTTGGTGTAAAAGTGCACAACCATTTTTGGAAAATATGTTTCTAAAGTTTCTTTTGAAAATTGTTCTAAGTGTTTGAAACATTCCATCCTTAGACTTAGAAATTTCTTTTAGAACCCCACGAACTTTTGAAAAACCTTGGGGGAGATTCCTTCCAGGGGGAGGAAACTAAACTTTTATATCGTCTGCTATGATTAACTTAACTTTTTGAACCGGGTTGCCATAAATCAAAAAGGGGGAGATTGTTGGTGCAGACAACACCCAAGTCGAACCTATATTTTGATCAATGGCAAAGGGTTCAAAAGTTAAGATATTTTGTTTGTCTAACATGCTACTTGAGTGTGCAGATTAAAGTCCTAGCAAAGGACAGCTAGGCACTTAGCAAAGGACTGCTAGGCATCGAAACCCAAAGACCCAGCGAAGGACTGCTGGGCACCTAGCGAAGGGCTGCTAGGAGTCGAAGACCTAGCGAAGGACTGCTAGGCACCAAGCGAAGGACTGCCTGAAATCGAAGACCTGGCGAAGGATAGCTGGGCACCTAGCAAAGGGCTGCTAGGAGCTGAAGACCTGGCGAAGGACAGCTAGGCACCTGGCAAAGGACTGCCGGGCAAAAGTCCAACTGGAGGAGCCGGTTGGCATAAGGTAAATTCTCCTGAGAGGAGTAGGTGAGGACGCGTTCCCCGTCGAGGGAACAGTAGGCGTCGGTTCGACCTAGGGCTCCATTTTAGAGATCAAAAGTCAAAACCAAGACAGCTAAGGCTATATAAAACTAATACCTTATTGCTTCATATTGTGTTGTTTTGGACTAACCTTAGATGCAGGACCGAAGGAATGTGTGTCTGCAGCTCAGAATGCCCCAAAGGAGAGGGGCAAGCAGCTGGGCAGGGCTCCCCCAGTGTCTGGGCACCCCTAAGGTCAAGGCAAAACAAGTTAAGCAAGAAACCACTTCACAAGCTCACTGGGGGGCGCCCCCATGCTCCCGGGCGCCCTCATGGTCCCGGGCGCCCCGCGCTTAAGCCAGCGAAGTGGATAAACCCTATCCAGCCGAGAAGCCCGCTGAAATAATCAACCAGGGCGCCCCCTGCTTCCCGGGCGCCCCCGTCAAGGTTCAATCCCTATTTTGGACGGATAAAACACTGACCGAGATTGTTGCGGATCAAAGGCCATGTGGAGGGCGCCCCCAACGTCCCGGGCGCCCCCAGACCTACTATATAAAGCCCTCGACCCCCAAGGCTTCTAAACAACTACTTCCAACGCAAACACGCTCTTCTACTCAAGCGCTCTGCTCCAGAAACCTCCCAACTCGAGATACAAGCGCCGACGACGTCCCTCTGCTCCGAGATACATTCCACACCGGACGTCGGTAACGAAGAGCTATCATTTCATTTGTTTTATACTACAACTGTAATCCTTCTGTAAAACTCTTTGCGCACATATAAAATTGCCCCCAGTAAACGGTCAACGACCGTGGGCCTTGGAGTAGGAGCCGACCGCGACTCCGAACCAAGTAAAATCTTGGTGTCCGTGTGTTATTTTGTTTTTAATTTTTCCGCTACTTATTCTCTTTTTCAAATCCGAAACAACTTACGATATTCACCCCCCTCTATCGTTTTCTCTCGATCCAACAGGCTGGACTTGATTAGTATGTCGTCTACATATACTTCAATATTCCGACCGATCTACGACCGGAAGACCTTATTCATCATTCTTTGGTAGGTAGCTCCGGCGTTCTTCAATCCGAACGACATGATCGTGTAGCAGTAAGTGTCATCAGCCGTAATGAAGCTAACCTTCTCCTGATCTTCGGCAACCAGGGGCACCTGGTAATAACCTTGGTATGCATCCTGCATGGAAATGAGCTCGCTGCCTGCTGTTGAGTCGACCATTTGGTCGATCCGGGGCAAAGGGTAGCAATCCTTCGGGTAGGCTCGGTTGAGGTCCCGAAAGTCGATACATACCCTCCACTTATTGTCAGGCTTGGCCACCAAAACTACATTGGCTAGCCAGGCCAGGAACTGGAATTCTCGAATATGGCCGGGCTCCAACAATTTCACGATCTTAGCCCGGATAACTTTGTTCTGCTCTGTGCTGAAGTCGCGCTTCCTTTGCTTAACCGGCCGAGCATTAGGGTATATGTGGAGGTGGTGCTCGGCGACCTCCGGTCGGACGCCCTTCAGTTCCCTGACTGACCAGGCGAACACGTCTTGATTCCGGGCCAGGCACTCCAGCAGGGGTTCCTTCAGCTCTCTCGGAAATCTGGCGAACACGTCTTGACTCGAGCTTCCTCTCGGTCAGGAAGCAACTGGGCCTCTTCCTTGTCATCGTGCAGCTCGGCCCAAGGGTGAGCCTGCACCATGTTGCAACTGGAGAAGGGGCGCGGGGCCTTCTAGCTCTCCACCCGGACATCATCCACATAGCATCTTCGGGCCACCCTCTGATCTCCTCTGACCTCTCCCACCTTGTCCCCGATCGGGAATTTAATCTTGAGGTAGAAGGTCGAGGTGACCGCCTGAAACTCATTGAGGGTTGGGCACCCCAAGATTGCATTATAGGTCGAAGGAGCGTCCACCACCAGAAAAGTGGACCACCTGGTCCTTTTAGTGGCTCCTCACCCAAGGAAATGGTCAGGTAAATCTGGCTGATAGACTACACCTGGTTCCCCGTGATCTCGAACATCGGGGTTGCCACCAACTCCAGTTGAGACATCTCGATCTGTAGTCGATCGAAGGCTTCTTGTAAAGTATGTTGACCGAGCTGCCTGTGTCCACTATCGTCCGATGGACCTAATAATTGGCGATGACAGCTGTGACGACCAGAGCGTCGTCATGCGGGACCTCTAATCCCTGTAGATCTTGGGGGCCGAAGCTGATCTGAGGCCCCTGGGCTTGGGCAGCACTCGTGCCGACCTGGTGAATTTCCAATCGGTGTACTTGTGCCTTCCGGGCTCGATTGGAATCTCCCCCGGTAGGCCCGTCCGAGATGACATGCACCCCTCCTTAGACGACATTCTGCCGATTGGCCTGCTCCTCATCCATCTCTTCGGCCTCGCCTCGATCCTCCTACCGGAACAAATTACGAGCTACCGGGAGGTTTCTTCTGGGTTCTTCAGTTGCTGGGGCAGTGGTCGGGCCACCTCGACCCGAGCCATGCCTAGGGGATGCTTGTCGTCCTCGTCCTCGGGGAGCAGGAGCTTGACCTCTACCGGCCTGTTGGCATTTTTCTGTGTCGTGGGTGTGGCTTTGGTGAAACGCGCAGTAGGGTCTCCAACGGGTCGATAGGCACCCCTGAGCAACTTGCTGCACGTGTCATGGCTCCATGCCCGTTCGGTCAATGGGTCCTCGCGGGCTACGGATGGGTCTGCCCGAGGATCTGCTGTTCTGGGCGGGGTTAGGTGTCGCCGCGCTGACCGACTCCTTCTTCTGAGCGATCTGCGCTTCTTCCACGTTGATGCATTTGATAGCCTTCCCTAGTAGGCTATTGAAATTCTTCAGCGGCTTTCTGATCAGTGAGCGGAAGAAGTCTCCCTCCTATAGTCCTTAGGATAAAGCACTGATCAGAACTTCAGGTGTGGCGGTGGGCACGCCCAGGGTCGCTCCATTGAACCTCTTGATGTAAGCCCGGAGAGATTCTTTTGGGCCCTGCTTCAGCGCGAACAAGTTGAGGCTCGTTTTGTGATGCCTTCGACTGTTGGCAAAGTGCTGGAGGAAGATCTTCCTGAGCTCCTCAAAATTGGACACCGACCCATTGGAGAGTCGGTCGAACTACCTCTGAGCTGGTCCCGAGAGGGTTGTTAGGAAGGCTCGACACTTCACGCCCTCCGGGTATTGGTGTAACAGAGCCGCACTCTCAAACTTCATCTGATGCTCCTCAGGGTCGGTGGCTCCAGCATACTCGGGGATCGCAAAGAATCGAAGATGCCTTGGAATTGGGTCTTCCAAGATCCACGAGGAGAAAGGGTTGCGTACCAGGGTGGCCGAAGATGGACCAGCTGGAGCCTTTCCCTTGTATAGACGTGGCCCATGTGTCTGGTTGGATGCTGACGCCTCGACCGACATCGAATTGGCCTCGTCGTCCCAACCCCGGTAGAGAGCCACGGGGAAGGGAACAGAACCACCCTCCGGCCGCGCAGGCATTCCCCGACCTCTTGAATGTCGAGGTGCCGACGGTTCTGGGAATCTGAGCGTCGGGCTACCGACCTGCGAAGGCCTTTGAGGGGTCTTCTGAGCCCGCGCAGCCAGCAGAAGCTCATACTCCTCGGGTGTGACGGTCACCATTACTCGATTGGGATTTTTCATCATGAACTCCTGATTAGGCTAACAGTCTCTCCTTCTAGCGCCAAATTTGATCCTATCGCAAAGTGGGGTGGTATCCCAAGAGTAGCGTGGTCTCCCGGAGGTCGCGAGCTGCTGGTGTGGGCTCTGATCTGCAAGGAAAAGACCGATAGCGAACCCGCCGGGAAAAGTCCCCGACAAGATACTCCGATGGTCAAGTCAGTCCCCGGTGATGGAAGAACAAAAATAATAGAACAGTGGAAAACACTATTACGCGTACCTGAGCGACAGGGACCGGAGAGACTTATATAGCCGGGGGAGCCGACAGCTTTTGCTCGGCCTGCTACTCCATGTCGTAAGCGAGAGCAGGGCAAGGCGTGGCCAATGTTGGCAGGGACGAGGCGATGCATGCCCAAATAAGGCAAGGGGCACTGTCGGCTCATCGACGTGTGTTGTCAGGTGCCGCTCAGCCTGACACGAATACAGGTTCATGCCCCCCCCCCCTCGATACCACCTTCTACTAGTGCGTTGTCAGAGAGTGGGTATAGCTGAAGGAAGGGCAGATCTCGTGACAGTTTTTCGACCGAACGACCCGAGTGATATCAGACTCCGCTGCAATCAATTCGCCTGCTCCCGAGTAATACGATTGAGTGGTTGAGGTAGAGGATGCTCGAGTCAAGGGGCACTCAGTATCGATGGGGCACTCGGGATCGGTTCGCCCGACCCAATCCAGGGTCAGGCGGTTGGGGGTTTGAGGATTCCCCGGGTCGGAAACTCTTCGTGTCGGGCCTTCCTCAGCCATTCCCTTGGGCCTCCGTTAACATCGTGTGCATTTGAGTTAGGGTCGGCTCCTCGACGTCTTTGAGCAGGTTGGGCCATACCAGATTCTATCGACTCGATTGCCGGGGATCCCTATCTCTTTCCCGCCCTGATGTGGTGTCAGGCTGGCCGGCCGAGCCACCCGTAAACTAGGCCGGGATCATTAGTTTATTATTGCAAAGTTTCCATTATATAATACTTGAACAATTTTTGAATATTTTATAAATGATTCTTGTATTATAAGATAAAACATTTTAATAATTTATCTATCGGTATTTAATTAGAAGACTTACCATACTAAATAGACTCAATAAATATGAATAGTTTATATTGATTTGAGATTAAAAAAAACATTAAAGAGAGAGAGAGTGACGGGCCATCGGCCTACCACGAATTGCTGTTGTGGTATTGTATGTTGAACAAGCTGGACATGTGCGACACTCATGCTGATTTTGAAAGAGACAAACATTGCTTAGTTTCGTGTCGTCGAAAAAAAAAGACTCGTGATCTATGCGGGAAAAAGGCGCTCACACTCTTCAACATGTTGTTATCAAAGCAGGGGATTCACAAAGTTGAGCCAGTTCTTACCTGAAAACGCTGTATTTTAAGTTCTAGTTCATCTGTTCATGCATATTGCATGCAAACAATTAAAACATGAGAACACTACTTGTAGCTTTGATAAATAATTATAAGTCTCCCGACCAATGTTGCGATGATTAACCTTCTAATAAAAACGGCTCAACTATGGACACCTTCATTAATTAGTTTTAAAAAAAGATACATAAATTATAGATCTAGTGTCTCAGAATTTTTGATCGATTCATTGATGCATCTGTTGCTTAGTTAACCAGTAAGTCTGCTTTGACGTCATTCTTCCTGTCTCTCAATTTTTCAGATAGCAACTTTCTACTGCTCCCCCATCTGTTCTGGAACTTCCTGCTTGCTCCTTTTCCACGTGCCATGGTCGATTCCTCCTCTTCATAACGCGACGCAAGCCTCCCAACTCAGTGCGAATGACAATTGAGCGGATACTTAAGAATTGGGCAACCTCCATCTCATTTGGTTCCTGCCTTAATTTTCACAAAGAAGGAAAAAGAATTTCCTTCCACAATCTTAATCATCCTGATCAAACCACGGGCAGAAAAAAAAAAAAGCTTTAAAGATATCCCAATATCACAGGTGAGAGGAATAATTTAAATCTCTTTGTTATAAACCTTTTAATTGACGATATTGTTGTCATATATACTACGCAGCAACTTATTTTGGTCACTTAATGACTGTTTGAAACCATGCCAGTTCATGTCCACTGACTCTGCCAATTTTAAAATAAACAAATATAATAATGTCCGATAATTTAGCGTGGGTTGGTTGAAACAATTATTGATAACTCATGGATTAATCAATTAATAAGAATTGAAATAAAAAATATGCCACTGATCGAGTATCAGTTTTAAGCAGCGATTATCGTGAATATTCAGATACCAGGCTACTTGTTTTGCCAATGTATATTTTTGAAAAAAAACACACAAAATAGTTTATAAGGGTTAAATAGCTAGAGACGTGCTCAATTTAATGAAGTTGAGGCCAGTAGGTTTGAGGAAGACAAGGCAACAACGCTTGAAGAAAACATGCACAAGGTTAATGTTGACTGCGATTTGGATGTGATGCACAAGCTGAAAGATCTACAGCAACAGCGGCCGAGTAGATGGAAGCAGGAAATGTGCCTTACGAAACAGAGCTTAATACGCATCAAATTAAGTCGTAATTAAATTGCTAATTGAGACTGCAAGTTTGGTTGGGAAATAGAAACAGGCCAAGCAATCAAGAAATCAGCGTGACATATTTGCCAAATTATTTTTGGCATCAAACAAGATCGATACAGCAGGGATGACCCAACAACCACTCCATTATTGTCACTAAACTGATTTATTACCTCCCAGCACAGCAACCAGCCAACCGACGAGTCAGGCCGCGGCTGGTTCGATCCGGTTCGGTTTGTAATCCATCCGTATATGTAAATACAATGGCGGCTGAGGTTCGAATTACGCTTCTGCCACTCCCTAATTATATTACAAATATCGAGAAGACCCACCGATTAACGTTTTAAGATTTTCTTTTTACTAATTAATCACGCAGCCTGCTGCCGACACTCTCGAATGCCTAACATAAGTTTGCTGCTGTGATATACATTAAAAATTAATAAATAAATAAATAAATAAAATTTATAATGCTTATAGTTCCATTAGGTGGGACGTCAAAGCCAATATCCCTTGACACCTTAACCTCACCAATGATTTTTCTAACCCATTTGGTTGCTCGAATACACACATGGCTCAATTATTGAGCATCACTTAAACTTAAGCATTAATAACAAAAATAGCATTGGTATATTTATGATAATCTAAAACTCTTTTTGTAAAAACATTTTGATACTCAACTAAAACTCATTCAAGTTAAATTTGTGAACTTTTATGATCCTATCGATAAGGAAAGATGGTTCTCACTCGGATGACTCGGTTTGACCAAGATGACCTCGATTGCAATAATGGGTGAGTCGGGGTCGGGTCTGAAGACTCAGTATGGCAAGTATGGCTCGGGTCGGATCAAAACAAGAGCACAGAAGTGGAGAAAAGATTTCGAGATGCTGGAACCCCCTCGGAGTTCCGAGGGGGTTTATATAGGGGAGGAGAAGTCCTCTGTTTTGTCAGAACTGTCCTATCTCATTAAAACCTGATCTACTGACAAGTTGACCACTTAACAGTCTTGGTCACTCTGTGAGACTGCCACAGCCGCCTGACAACCTGCCCAAACTGTTTCTTCTGTTCCTAATTAATGTCTGCTACTTTGTCAGGTCATGATTATGATAGCTGTCTTTTCCTCATAACTGGGAGATTTAGGAAATCTTATTGCTGTTGATGTCATTCGATCAATGGGGATCACACGATCGGGCAACCACAGGTTTACCAGATCCTGATAGGGCGGACGAAGATGGCCAATCAGATAGGTCAGGCTTCTCTACTGCTCACGTTTTTAGAACGACCCACAGTGGCCAACCCAGGGGGCCTGATCAAGAACGCCCGACTGGACGCTCTTGACTGGGAATCCCTGACTAGGAAGATCATTCTATACTGAGTGCTTCCCTTTCCAGGGTGTCCGAGGTGCTCGGCCTAGGGTGCCCGACCGGGCGCTCCTGGCCGAGAATCCTCGACCAGGAGAACCACTCTATCCCGAGTGCTTCCTTTTCTAGGGGGCTCGACGAGTGCTTCTAATTTTGCCCGACCGAATCATTCTCAGCCGGTGACTCCCGCCCGGGAACACCTGGCCAGATATCGCCGACCGACCCTCAGCCTAAGTAACCTCGGACTCTAATCACTCAAGCTGGATCGGCATTTGGTACACCTGACTATCTTGGCCTGACCTAGACTCGACTCGACTGGGCTATCGATTAACCCAGAAAAACTACCCGACCGGATCATTTTGAATGAAGGATTAAATTATATTTTAGTATTAAATTTTAATGAAATATCAAAACTATGAATAGTTTTTCTTATTCATAAAATATTAAAATTTATATATTATTATTATTATTCTTAATCGGTTAACATGTAATTTTATATTATTTTACTATTACTTAAATGTTTAAATAATGGCAGTTCTCGTAAATAATTACAAACGCCAAGGGCTTCGTTGCTTCGTGCCAGCGCTATCTCGACTACTTAGCCCTTGTCGCCGCCTCCCCACTCAGTGCCCAAACTCACTGCCACCTTCTCTTCCTCGCTAGCGACGGTGAAGAAGAAGTATTCACAATGCGGAGAGCCCTCCCCACTCTCCTCGCCGTTGCCGTCGCGTTGATTTTGGTGGTCGGCGAGGCTCCGTTGGCACGCGGCTACAACATCACCCGGATCCTAGCAGCTCACCCGGAGTACTCCACCTTTAACCACTACCTCACCGTCACCAGGCTGGCAAACGAAATCAACCGCCGGCAGACCATTACCCTCCTTGCCGTGGATAACTCCGGCATGGCTGACCTCCTCGCGAAGCATTTCTCCATCCTCACCATCCGCAACGTCCTCGCCCTCCACATTCTCACCGATTACTACGGGTCCAAGAAACTCCATCAGCTCACCCATAGCTCCACCCTCGCCGCCTCCGTCTTCCAGTCCTCCGGCCGCGCCATCGGCACCACCGGCTACATCAACATCACTGACCACCGCAAGGGCAGGGTCACCTTCTCCTCCGAGGACGCCGGTGGTGCGCCGCCAGTTTCCTTCGTCAAGTCCGTCAAAGAGATGCCCTACGATCTGGCGGTCCTCGAGGTGAGCTCCATCATGTCCTCCCCTGAGGCGGAGGCTCCCGTCGCGCCGCCGTCTCCAGTCAATCTGACCGAGCTCATGTCCCGGAAGGGCTGTCGCGCCTTCGCCGATCTGCTCATCGCCACGCCGGATGTCCTCGAGAACTTCGAGTCCAATCTCAACGACGGCCTCACCGTCTTATGCCCGATCGACTCCGCGATCAGAGCCTTCGCCGACAAATACAAGAACCTCACCGCCCCGGGCAAAGCCTCCCTCCTCCTCTACCACGGCACACCCGCCTACTACTCGCCGCAGCTCCTCAAGTCCAGAAGAGGTGCCTTCCCCACCCTCGCCACCGACACCCACAACAAAAAGTACAAATATACAGTGGCGAAATCCGGCGACGCCATCACCGTCAAGACCCACATCATGAGCGCCACCATCACCTCCACGATCATTGATCAGGACCCAGACGCCATATACGCCATCGACAAGGTCCTTCAGCCGCAGGAGCTCTTCAAGCCCGAGGATCCTGTCACACCCGCCGCGGCTCCCGCCGCCACCAAGAAGCACAAGCACGGCGCCGTGGTGGCAGCGGACGGCCCGAGCGATGCCTCGTCGGACGAGGATGCTTCGGACAATGCCGCCTTCAGGGCCGGCGCAGCCGGGCTGTGGTTCACGGCCTCCGCGGCCGCCATGGCGGTGCTGGTGCTCGCCGTGTAATTAATTAAGGTGTATGCATTCTGCTTTACTCTTTCGCTGTGTCATAAATCCTTTTTCTTCTTCTGTAATTCGATGGTTTTGGGAGTTGGGGAATAAGTAAAGGAGGGGGAGAGATACGCATACTCTACAATTATACACTTGCTTTATTAATTGAGACCTTATCTCTCTTGAGTTGGGGTTGTTTGGGTGGTGGGTGGCCTTGAAATGTAGTAGATTGATTGTGTGCTGTTATTGAAACTCATACATTTAATTTAAATGTTTGTGGTGATTAATTTAAATGCACACATGGTAGGAGGTTGCAAGCTGGACTTAGAGAGTGGACTCTTTTCGACTTCACACACTAGTGACCTATATGAGTTATTTGGAAAAGCAAAGTCCTCATCATTCGTGCCAGCTATAGTCATATGGCGGGGCATGCCCAACGCCCGACAGAGGACCACAAAAAAAAAAAGCCTTTTCTTTTTTTTAAAAAAAAATCAACGGTTTGGTGGACTTGTGTGTCATTTTGATCGATGAATTTCTATGAATATTAACAAATTGTGCTCCAGTGAGTATATATGTATTATATTAAAACTGATATAATGGAAGGAATCATGAGGCTATTCATAAGTGAACCTTCTGTTAGCCTTTGATGATCACGCTGGCGATGTGGATGAAGAAGTCGGCCAATGATTTTTTGATTTCATCTCTTCTGTCTTTTGACTTGTTATCGATTGTCTTTTGATAATTTTCAATAATCCACTTGATTAAGGTTGGTTTTCTATTTATTCCATATAAAAATATATAAACCTGTTAAACAATAATGAGCTCAATAAACAACTGAATTTGAAGATTATTGTATTTGGCATGGCTCAATTCCCTATAACCTAATTTGGCCTGAAAAGTGAAAAATGGTCTCATGGATTGATATAGTAGATATCTATATAGATATTTATGCGAATAAGTTTTGGAGTCAATTCCCAATAGATACAAAATATCTCATTGAGCGTTTGACTTCCCTCGTACTATCTTATTAAGCGTCTAACTGTTGGATTGATTCTGTACGCTAGAGGAGGGTGAATAGCGTTTCTTCGATTCTTTTCACCTACGTTGTTAGTTGCGCAGCGGAAATACAAACAAAATAAAATTAACAATAATAAACAATGCTAACAAACCAGATTTACTTGGTATCCACCCCGGACGGGTGACTAATCTAAGAATCCGTCGGTGGATCACTCCCCGGATAACCTCCGGCTAGCCCTCGTCGCTCCTTGTGGGTGGAGAAACCTCACCACATCACCTTGACACGACCTGAGCACAAAGACTACCGTTTAGCCTTTAACTAAGACCAAACTCGTCAAGAGTCTCAGCCACCATGAAGTTCTCTTTAAATAGAACTTAGGGCTGAAAACTCGCCACTAGTCGACTACCCCTAGCAAAATCTGACCGTTACACGCCTAACGTTCGAATTTTGGCTGCCACCAGTCGACTGCTCCCAGGGGCAGTCGACTGGTCCAGGGTCCAGAACCTTTCTGTGAGTTTTAGCAGTCGACTGCCCCAATGGCAGTTGACTGCCCCACTTACATTCCTAGGGTTTTTCTTCCCGAGTACACTTCTCTCAGCACTCAAACCCTAGGACTTTCCCGAGTACAATCACACAGCACTTGTACCCTCATAATTTGACTGACTCCTCATCAGCAGTCTCGACTATTGCCTTCGCGCCCTCTTCATCTTCGGCTCCTGTCCCTCGGATGCACGCAAGCCTCTAGCTTGCCTCCATGCCATCCTTCACGCATGCCTCGAATTCCGCGCCCCTCACCTCATCGTCCCTGCTCTCTATAGTCCCTCAGGTGCGCACACAAGCCCGCGGCTTGTCTCCATGTCACCTTTCACTGTACTAAGGTGGTCCAGTCAAGTCCATATGTGTAACGTGTACATCCTGCACACTCAACATACACATATGAGAACACAAGGGAAACCTAACTTAAACCCTTTGCCCAAACATCAAAACTCATGGTCACTCCGGACCACAGATTGCCTCAGCAATCTCCCCATTTTTTGATGTTTGGCAATACGTTTAAGTTAGGGAAAACAAAGAGTAAAGAATAGCAAAAATCAATGCTAAATAAATGCATATGCAATGCATATATGGATCTTATCCCAAGGCATCCTACACTTAACCATCCAAGTTAGGAATTACAAAGGCTTTTTAAGAACCTCTCCAAGGTCCCCTTTACGCCAAGAATGGAGCAAACATGCTCCCCCTTAATCTCAGTTCCCCCTAAATCTAGGGTTTCTAGCAAAGGTGTGTTTGGTTTTTCCACTTAAGCCCAACACTTCTCCTCCTTTGCCATACATCAAAAAGATCCCAATAATATCTCAATTATCGGTTCTTTTAATCCCTAATGATCCTAACTTCCAAATTCTTCTCCCTTTGACACTATCAAAGAATTGCCCCAAGCAACCTTTCTCTTAGTGCCAAAAAGAACTCAACAAAACCCGAAAAACTCTAAAGGTTTGCAAGCACACTTGCTAGGATATACCTTATCCTAAAAAATTAGATTCCATGAAAATATCAAGTGTGCTTGACTTTTGATACAATCTAATTTCCTTGAACATTGACATTTTGTATCAATTTTGAACTCTATTTATAATTCCTTGTGTTTGTCAATTCTAACAATCATTAATTTACACAAGGAATTGTCCTCAATTCTTTCTTTTCCCATATCCTTAATATGATGAGAGCCTCTCCTTTTTATCTCTTAACCCTTAGATATGTATGGGAAACTTCCATATCCTTTCACTTATCAAACACTTATCATTCAAAATCATCCAATGAATCTTTAAGCATATCAGATCATGGCCTAAACTCTCATGGACCTTTCCTATGCTTCCAATTTTGTAATTTCTTATCATTTAATAGGCCTTTTATCCTCAAACCTACTGATCAGCCGACTGCCCAAATGGCAGTCGACTGACAAATCGAACAGAGAGTTTTTGAGCTGAAATTCACTTGAATCAGTCGACTGCCCCCTAGGGCAGTCGACTGATACAAGAATTTCAGGTTTTTAGCCCAATTTCAGTAATGCCTAGTTAATTCTATAAATCGCCAAAAATTATGAAATTTTGCAGGGAGATTTGTGGGGCCAATGTTTACTTGGAAAAAATACGTTTCCAAACAAATGTACTCCGGATCCCAAGATTGACATGAAACTCTAATTTCTCTAAATTGTATCAATTTGACTTCTCCCAAAAGTTCTAATTTTGACTTCTCCTCAATGTATCTTCCTGTACTTAATCATAATTCATTTCTAGCACTGAATTGCATGATATTTACACATTAAAACCTAATTTTATCAATTACAACATCATTTTCATCTTTTTTCCCTTAAATTCTCTTTTTAATATGCCAAAAACCTAGGATTAAGACTTACCCAAGTCTTTCAACCTCTTTTGACACATTTCACCTAATTTCCTAGGAGAGAAACTCTTGAGATCCTTTTACCATGAACCCCAAAGGCTCCTGAGCTCCCCCTTGAGCTCTGAGCCCTAGCCACCTCCCTAGGTGACTCTACCCACAATAGACTACACCGGTGTGCCCCGGTGACTCTTGGTCTATAAAATGAACTTTCTTAATCTTAGACACCTTGTCTTTGGTTAAGTTGTTCCTTCTACCCTCAAATGGCACCCCTTGCCATTTTTGGTCTTCTCCTTCTTGCCATGATTATATGTTTCCCCAATATACTTCTTTTTGTTGGCCTTGGAGGTCTTAGACCAGTATCCCAACTCCGATCTATCATAGTTGGGTTTTATACTACCCAACACTATATCTAGACCCTTTGATCCAACCGTGAATCTTTCTAGGGTCTTTTCCAATGTATCAAGCCTTGCCCTCAAGGCTTGATTTTCCCTTGCCAAGTTTCTAACCTTAGTTTCCATATGTCCACCTTGGACATTCCTAGACCTACCCTCCTTTCTAGGCACATTTCTCCCCTTCTTGGGATTAGTACCATGATCCTTAGATCTAGAGGTCTTGGGTCTATCATTATGCATACTTTTCCTAGGGTTTTGATCTACCTTGTTGACCCTAGTCCTATCATTATATCTAAATCCAAAATTGTGCACAAGTAAGCAATTTTCATGATTTCTAACATGCATGGATGAATGATTAACATTATTTTTAATATGCAATGAGGAACTTGAAATTGAATTACATTTTAATCTAGAGTTAGGAATTACCTCTCTTACCCTTGAAGTTCCCCCTTGATGTGATCTTTGCTTCTTTCTTTCCTCCTTCTCTCATCTTCTAAGGTGCTCTATCTTTTTGAGCTCTCCTTTCCTTGGACATTTTGTATTGTAGTGTCCTAGTTCACCACACGTAAAGCATCGAATCTTTTTTTCTTCTCTCGGGCTTCTCCATTCCTACAATTCATGTTAGACTTAAATAGAATGAACCCGAGTTTAGAGAGTACCTCTTTTTTCTTACCCTTTGGACACTTATCCTTGTAGTGTCCCTTTTCGTTGCACCCAAACATGTAATATGGTCCTTTTTCTTTGCTTTGGTGGAGGTTGAGGTGGAGGCTAGGTTGACTTCATCTTCAACCTTGGATGAAGTGGATGCTTCCTCTTGTTCTTGCATGGATGAGGGTCTCTCCTCCCCCTCAATTCTTGAAATCGATACGTCCTCTTCTTCTCTTGAGGAGGTTGATGATCTTTCACTCTCTTCCTCACTTGAAGATATAGATGACTCAGTTTTCTCCTCTTCTTGAATCATGGAGCTCGCTTCATCGGGATCTTCTATTAGTTGGACTCGTGTAGGATTTTCATGGAATTCGACTACCTTTTTCCATAGTTCATGTGCATTTGAATATTTTTCTACATCACTCAAGACGTGGTTAGGCAAAATATTAATCAATACATCAATTACCTTCTTATTCGCCTTGGATCGATCTTATTGCTCTTGATTCCAATATCTAGGCCTAAGCTTCTTCCCGTGCTTATCCTTTGGAATCTCGAAGGGCTCTTCAAGCGCAATTCTACATGCCCACTCCATTCCAAACCAAGTCTCGATTCTCGCCCTCCAAAAGTCGAAGTCTTCATGATCGTAGGGCGGTGGAGTGTAGATGTCTTCCCCCAACTTATCTTCCATTATTTTTCTTCCTCTAGCGTGTGCTCCTTCGGCGGTTAGTCCAATGAGAGCGGTCCTTCGCTCTGATACCAATTGTTGGATCGATTTTGTACGCTAGAGGGGGGTGAATAGCATTTCTTCGATTCTTTTCACCTACGTTGTTAGTTGCGTAGCGGAAATACAAACAAAATAAAACTAACAACAATAAACAATGCTAACAAACCAGATTTACTTGGTATCCACCCCGGACGGGTGACTAATCCAAGAATCCGTCGGTGGATCACTCCCCGGATAACCTCCGGCTAGCTCTCGTCGCTCCTTGTGGGTGGAGAAACCTCGCCACATCACCTTGACACGACCTGAGCACAAAGACTATCGTTTAGCCTTTAACTAAGACCAAACTCGTCAAGAGTCTCAGCCACCACGAAGTTCTCTTTAAATAGAACTTAGGGCTGAAAACTCGCCACCAATCGACTGCCCTAGGGGGCAGTCGACTGCCCCCAGCAAAATTTGACCGTTACACGCCTAACGTTCGAATTTTGGCTGCCACCAGTCGACTGCTCCTAGGGGCAGTCGACTGGTCCAGGGTCCAGAACCTTTCTGTGAGTTTTAGCAGTCGACTGTCGTAATGGAAGTTGACTACCCCACTCACATTCCTAGGGTTTCCCTTCCTGAGTACACTTCTCTCAGCACTCAAACCCTAGGACTTTCCCGAGTACAATCACACAGCACTCGTACCCTCACGATTCGACTGACTCCTCATCAGCAGCCTCGACTATTGCCTTCGCGCCCTCTTCATCTTCGGCTCGCGGCCCTCGGATGCACGCAAGCCTCTAGCTTGCCTCTATGCCATCCTTCATGCATGCCTCGAAGTCCGCGCCCCTCAGCTCATCGTCCCTGCTCTCCATAGTCCCTCAGGTGCGCATACAAGCCCGCGACTTGTCTCCATGCCACCCTTCACCGTACTGAGGCCGTCTAGTCAAGTCCATATGTGTAACCTGTACATCTTGCACACTCAACATGCACATATGAGAACACAAGGGAAACCTAACTTAAATCCTTTGCTCAAACATCAAAACTCATGGTCACTCCGGATCACCGATTGTCTCAACACTAATTTCCTTCATACAAAAGGTTATTGCATTAGGATAAAATATCCCTCGTAATTTATCTGAGTATATCTTACTATGTGATTGATAATACTAGACCGTATGAAATAAGTGATATTATCTTTTACTCTAAAAGGGTGTGTTTGGCTGGGGGTTATCATTGATAACCTTGGTAGATCATTAACGACAACTTTATTTGGTTTAAGTAATCAACGATTCCTGTTAATGCAACATCTCCGTCATGTCAACAATCAAAGAATATAACCTAGAATAGAAAAACCTTGGAAGTTGGCAATGTTTGGTTTTAACGTTTTTCATTTTCATTTTCTAAGAAAATATGATTTTCTGAAAAATAATGTTTGGTTTGTATTGTTCACGTTCGTTTTCTAAAAAAAATATCTTTTTTAGAAAACTAAATAATATCTAAAAGTTATTTTCTAAAAAATGAGAAAATATAATTTTTTAGAAAATGAAAAGGAAAATGTGAAAAATCAAATATGAATTTAACACGATTTCGGGGGTAAGAACAATTTTTTTCCAAAATTATCCTCCAACGCTAGCATGCGGCAATGCGCGAGCAGGCAATGACGATGAGTAGGCGATGACGGTTGGGCAACGACGGCCGAGGTTGGCCATCATTGGGATGGAGTAATGATGGCCGAGGGTGCACGATTCTCCTTTGAACAACATCCTACGACAAAACCATGGAAGATAATGTCCTCATCAATGGGCAACAGTAGCGGAGACAGTGCGGGTGGTTCGTAGAGGAGGTGACGTCGACGACTTGTGGAGGAGGTGGCGCTAGCAATCACGTAGGTGAGGGAGCAACAATTTAGGGTGCGGTGGATAATTCAAGGGAGGATCCAGGATTTTGAGTTTAGGGAGGTCGGATTTAAGTTGTGGAGGGGGGGATGTGTTTTCCAAGTATGTGATGACTTACTCTATAAAGGCGTCGTTGCAAGGCAACATGATCAGCCTGTTGACAACCAATAAGCCCAAACTCTTCCTCGGCCTTGGAGAGGAGCAAGGCCCCCTCCCCCTAATCCTATACTAGATCCGCTCATAATTCTCTTCTAAACAACATCCTACAACCAAACCATGAAGGGCAACATCCTCGTTGATAGGCAATGACAACAAAGATAGCATCTGTAGTTCATGGAGGAGTGGCATCGATGGCTTATGGAGGAGGCGATGCCAGAGAATACACAGGTGAGGGGAATGACTATAATATTGACGAATAATTAAAATTTTTAATTAAATATTTAAATTTATTTAAATTATATTTTAATATATATATAAATTTATTTTAAATTTTAAATTTAAAAATCAATTATATTTATTTATTATATATATTATCAACATATTAATTAATATTAATATTATTAATTTAATTTAATTCATTTTAAAAATTAATTAAATATCAAATTGAACTCGTGTAATATAGTAAATATAGTAAATATGAAATTAAATTATAATATTATTTAAGTTGAACCAAACATTATATTTTATTTCCAGTAACTTTAATTAGGTGAATCACCATAATAGTTTGGCCAGAAAAGTGAAAAAAAAACATTGTCAAAAATTTTCAAATTACATTTTGATAAAATATAATATATTCATGTTTTTATAAAAATAGACAACATAAAAAATATAGGAAAAATTATCTTAAACTTCCTGCATATAAACTCAACTTCCTCTTCAGTCTCTGCATCAAAAAAAAATTATTCATTCCTTACGTACAAAGTTTCATGTGCTTTAACTACAGATTTACTAAATTACCTTCAAGTTTTTAGATAAAAAAACTGAAATAAAGTATAATTCTTCATAAATTCAAAATCATTTAATTAACAAAGATTTTAAACAAATCTTTTGTTAATTGCCCCTTAAAATGAAAACTCAAATCTTTTGTTTATTTTTAAACAAAGATTTTAGTTAGATCAAATAGAAATCAATAACATAAAAAATTGAGCAAACTGTAAAGAAAAAAAACAATCGAATTTTACTTGGTTTGAAACCGGAGAGGTTGCTAATCCAAGGCAGAATGTGGCTTGATTCTCTTGAATAAAATTTCTTCGAGCGGAGAAGCCTCTTACACGTGGAAAACTCAGTAAAAGAAGAAATACTATATAGAATTCGTTTGCTAATGCTTGAATTGAATGAATAAATTGAAACTGAGCTCTAGTGGTTATTTATAGCCACGATCGGACATATCCGTTTGTTGACGTGACACTTATAGGGCACCCAAGTGCTCTTGGGCGCTGACACGTGACCTGATATTTATCCAAAGAGCAACGTTCGTAAACGGCTAAAAACAGCCTCTCGGGCGCCTGTATGCACAGGGCGCCCAAGTGCTCGGGCGACCGAGATCCCAAGTGCCCGAGAGCCCAAGCGCCCGTATGTTTATGGGCACCAGAGAGTGGGTTTGGTCAGCAACCGCTGACCACTCTCCAACGTGACTTCCAGTCTTCTTGGGTGATTTTTGGCTAATCAGAATTAGGCTCACCCGAACCCGACTCCGACCTCTAGCCCCTCGAGCGTCCTTCCTCCCAGTTTCTCGTCCCTCGGACGCCGTGCGCGTTCTTCTCACTCCACCGGCGTACTCTTCAGCAGAGCTCCGTGTCCCTCGGATGCATCGAGCCCGTCGGCTCCCTTTCTGTGTCATCCTTCTCGACCGCTGCGTTTTCCGCTCGACTTCCTGCGCTTCTAAGTTCCTATACACTTAGACACAAGGATTAAAAATATCAGGATCTAACATGACTCAGTTGGCCACATCAAAACCAACCTGGGATACTTATACTACATTAAAAAAATGATATTTAATTTGATAGAAAATATACTAGATTTTAATTATATGATACTGAATTCAAAAAGAATTATACATCATTTTAGACTTTTTAACTTAAAAATAATGAGGGCAATTAGGCAAATTAATATATATTAGGGAACTAAAACAAATGAAATTTTATATGTAGTGGAAATAATTTTTTTCTGATTTAGGGGAGAAGATAAAATTTAAGATGTAATTGGAGATTTAAAGATAATTTATTCAAAAATATATAACAATTTAAATTTGTCATGAAATCATGGAATTTTGTTCGGCCATCGAGTACTAGTATGTCTGTTCGTGAATCCGTCGAACACTTTGCAATCGAACACAACGGCTACAACAAGAGAGCGAGCAAGAAGGCATGCAACGAGACAATTCCAATGGCCTTCTTCTGCTGCCGTCTTCGCCTTCGCCATCACCTTCTTTCCCACTTCTCTATGCCCTCCTCCCTCATTCGTCTCCTCATCGTCTCTCCCTTTTCCACGTCTTCCTCCGCCAAGATCACCTTCTCCCACATTTTCCAGCACTGCTCCAAGCACCGAGATGCCGCCGCCGGCCGCCAAGCCCACGCCCGGATGGTCGCCTCCGGCTTCATCCCAACCACCTTCGTCGCAAACTGCTTGATCCACATGTACATTACCTGCTCCAATTTGGAGTACGCCCACAAGGTGTTCGTCCGTATGCCCCACATGGACATCGTCTCCTGGAATGCCATGATCTCAGGGTACGCTCGAAATGGTACGCTAGACGTCGCCGAGTCCCTGTTTGACAGAATGCCAGAACGAGATGTTATATCATGGAATTCGATGATATCGGGCTTCCAACAGAATGGAGAAGTAAATGAGTCCATCAGTCTCTTCCTCCATATGCTACAGAGTGGAATCAACCCTGATCGAACCACAATTGCGGTCATTCTCAAGTCCTGTGCTGCATTGGAGGAACTCGAGATGGGCACCCAAATACACGGTGCTGTTGTCAAGATGGGTTTGGAATGCGACGTGGTGACAGGGAGTGCTCTTATTGACATGTATGGAAAATGCAAGAGACTGGACGAATCAATTTACTTGTTTGATGAAATGCCAGAGAGGAATTGGGTTTGTTGGAGTGCTCTGATTGCAGGCTGCACGCAGAATGAACAATACGCTGTCGCATTGGAACTGTTTTTAGAGATGCAAAGATGCGGTGTTGGGCAATGCCAGTCGGCTTATGCGAGTGTTTTCAGATCTTGCGCTGGATTAAGCTCTTCAAAAATAGGCAGACAGTTGCATGGTCATGCTTTGAAGAACAATTACAGTTCTGATGTTGTGGTTGGGACTGCCATTATGGATATGTATGCAAAATGTGATATTCTGGATGATGCTAGAAGGTTATTCCAGTTGCTGCCAATGCGAAACCTGCAATCCTGGAATGCAATTATTGTCGGATTAGTTCGTAATGGTCAGGGGAATGACGCAATAGGGCTTTTTAAACGCATGAATCACTCTGGTGTTGGCTTCGATGAGATCAGCTTATCTGGCGTTTGTTGTGCCTGTGCAGAGGTCAAGAGGTACTTGATGGGTCTTCAAGCTCATTGCTTGGCCGTAAAGACCGGAACTATTCACAACGTATGCGTTGCGAATGCGGTTCTGGACATGTATGGAAAATGTGAAGCTTTGGAAGAGGCTTACAATGTTTTTGAGGAGATGGAGCAAAGAGATGCAGTCTCTTGGAACGCAGTCATTGCAGCTTTAGAGCAGAATGGACGATATGAAGAAGCTTTGCTGCATTTTTATCAGATGTTGCACTATGGCATGCAACCTGACGAGTTCACTTATGGCAGTGTCCTCAAAGCTTGTGCGGGACTTCAATCTTCTGTTTGTGGTGTTAAGGTTCATAACAAGGTAATTAAATCTGGACTTGGTCTCGTTTCATTTGTTGGAAGTGCCCTTGTTGACATGTACTGTAAATGTGGAATGATGGGAGAAGCACAGAAACTTCACGACAGGATAGAAAAGCAAAACTTGGTATCTGCAAATGCGATAATATCTGGGTTTACTCTCCAGAAGCAAAGTGAAGAGGCACAGAACTTCTTCTCGCAGATGTTAAATAACAGCATTGAACCTGATCATTTTACTTATGCCACAGTTCTTGACACATGTGCTAATATAGCTACTATTGGACTTGGGATGCAAATCCATGCTAAGATTATCAAGCTAGAATTACACAAGGACGTCTTCATATCGAGCACCCTTGTGGACATGTATGCCAAATGTGGAAACACGAATGATTCATCTTTGATGTTTGAAAAAATGATCGATCGAGACTTGGTATCATGGAATGCCATGATTTGTGGGTATGCTCATAATGGCCACGGACTCGAGGCTCTGAAAATATTTGACAGGATGCAACTAGAAAATGTCAGGCCTAACCATACGACATTTCTCGCAGTTCTTCGGGCTTGTGGACATGTCGGTCTGTTCGATGAGGGCATGTCCTACTTCAGTTTGATGACTGAACACTACCAGTTGGAGCCAAGATTAGAGCACTACTCTTGCATGGTGGACATCATTGGGCGCGGAAAAGGGGTTAGTGAAGCTTTGGAACTTATTGTTAAAATGCCATTTGAAGCTGATGATGTTATGTGGAGAACTCTTCTGAGCCTGTGCAAGATTCATAAAAATGTGGAGGTAGCGGAAATTGCAGCAAAAAAATTAATGATGTTGGACCCTGAGGATTCCTCCTCTTGCATTCTCTTGTCCAACATATATGCCAATGCTGGAAGATGGGAAGAGGTGTCGAGAATGAGACGGATAATGAAGGAGAGCAAACTTAAGAAAGAACCTGGTTGTAGCTGGATAGAGATAAAGAATGAGACGCACACTTTTCTTGTGGGAGACAAGGCTCACCCAAAATGCAATGAGATATATGATAGGTTGGATGAGCTAATTGCTGAAATGATGTGGGCAGGGTATCTGCCTGATTTAGAAACATTTGTTGAGGATGAGGAAGGGGAAAGAAAAGATCAACTCGAACTACTTGCAGTGGGTTGTGGCTGACCGATGGGATTAGAATATTTCGGTCAACTATTACCAAGAAATTGGTTGCCATACCGTGCAAATAGTCGGCAAACAAGCACTCTAGTTGCTAGAGTTGTACGATATTTATGCACCAGAATAAGAATAAGGTTCATGAACCATAAACTCCACCTCTCCAGGCAGGTGCAACAGTGATGCATTTGGTGGATTCACCAAGTATGACAGTTGGAAACTCAGTTGGGGCAAGAGCAGATTTTACAATTGATGGATGAATTGTCATGAGCACTTTTGAATTTATCCTATGAGAGATTCAAAGGAAGGTTAATTATCTCCAGAATTAATCGGACTTTCGAATTTATCCTATGAGAGATTCAGAGGATGGTTATTTATCTCCAGAATGAATCGGATTTGTAAAGGTCTAAATATCTGAATTAATAAAAATAAATAAATTCTGGATTAATAAAAAATTCCAACTCCATTTTCAGGTTGGTTTCATCTGTGCCAAGAATACGCTTAGTGCAGACATCAGAGGACTCGCAAGACGCTGACGACGGGTGAGCGGCCATCAATAATCCATTCCCACAAACTTTTTCATACGTGAAAAATATTTTTGATATTTTAAGTGACTTTAACAAGGCATTAATGAAGGGGAAAAAACAACTCCTTAAACTATTTGCCCCATTTTGTTTTTTTAACCTTTTCAACCGCTTGTTTTCCCTCAAGTTGTATGCCATTTTCTAGGTATATATCAAAATGAAACCCAAAATTTTTCATTTCTCACACTCCTATTTTCTCGAATAAAAGGAGTTTGATGCAAGGCTGCCAATGCAAACTCCATAGGTTAACACATTTAGTAATCAACAGTCACATCAGGATCAATAATTAACGTTATAAATGCTCAACAAGGGATTCAATTAGATGTTTAATACCAAGACTACATCAAATTCATATCAATGATTGGCGTCCAAAATTAAGGCCAACTCAGATCAAGCCTCCACACTGACGAAGCTTAAACAACACAGATACTAGACAAGGCTGGGCCAGCCGTTCTATATTACTGTCTTATATCAAGCATCAATAAATAAGGATTTAGGCTTGTTATGGAAGTTGGAAAAATTTGCTCAAAGTAAAAACTGCAAACATGAGTGACTTGGAAAGTTTTGATACATTCAGAAGAGGGAAGCTGTGAGCTCCTTAACATCTGCTACGACCTGGTTGTAATCTGACTGCAGCTTCTCTTGCACGTCTTGGGTCAACTCCCCTTTAGTTGGTTTGGTTGTAATCAATACACAGCAAGTTGGCTTCTTGGTGACCCCAGCAACTGCAAGATCCTATGATGAAACGAAAAGAAATAAGTGGGGGGAAAACAAAGGAATGGAAACAGAGTTCTGAAAAGAGCATGCAACAGTCTCCATCTCATGAAGCAGTAGTAGCTTCATGAGTAAAATGGTTTGATTGTGGCCTCCAATAGCCTAGACATGGGCAAGAGCATGGTAGGCAAGGAGATGCAAATGTAGTCTTACTGTTTGACTAACAAAAATAGCAAGGAGAACGATTCAGAATATGAAACATGAGAGTATGGAGAAATGCTTAGTTATCTACGCAAGTAGCAATCTCCAAACTGTTCTTTTTTATAAATGTAACCCTTGAGTTTTGTACTTTCATCTAACAATTCTTTCAGGGTAAAGATGAAAGAAAGAAAATCACATCCAAAAAAAAAAATCAGGCCCAAACTGGTTCAATTGCTGAAAAGGCACATGAATCCTTTAAAAAGTTAATGCTGTTACATGTTCTTTGACTAAATGATTTTACAAAGGAGAGTTTAAAAAGCAAAGGAACTAACATGAGTCAAACAAACCTCTTTTGAAGGAACGTATATATAGGGAATATCAGCTTCCTCCAGTAAGACGGGAACATGGGTAATCACATCAATAGGAGATATATTCCCAGCAATAATACACAATCTGCAACCAACAAAGTGCAATTAACATTGCTTCCACAAATGAGGGAGGGCTAAAATAAAGGTTCGTCAGTTGGGTATGAGGCAGACTTGGCATGCTTCTAGATGGTACCAGAAGGTTCGATAAGTTGAATCAATTTTGGGTGTGCGAGATAGGAAGCTGAACACTCGACATCAATCATAGTGATCTAAAAGATTTTCACTTGTGGGGGCAATTTTACATTGGGTTCAATGACAATATAAAATCCACGCAATCAATCTCCAATAATTGAAACTAATGACTTGTATCAAATATTATAGATAATATTTATTAAAAGACAATCCAGATGTTACATGGAGCATACATATGTTGAAAATATATACTGACAGACCATTAGTTTGAGAGAGTATATAACGTCAAACTAAATCTAACATAAAGATATCCCATGTAAAAACTAATTATATTATATGATAGAAAAAGGAAATACAAGATCGTAAATGCATCATAAAAATTTCAGACTACAAAACCATACTAATTTAAAACCAATATTAACTTTTAATTATAAAACAATCAGTAATTCAAAATCCACCACCAAAATTTCCAAGCAGAGGTGCCAAATGGGGAGGGACAGTATGACTTTTCCCAAGCTTGGGACAACCCAAACCTGAACTGGCCGTGCCATGCTTGTGGCAATAGGCGCAGGCTAGAGTCAAGCGCAACTCCCCAACCAGGCATGGAATTAGGCTAGGATGAGCAAGGCTCGCAAGGGTTGGCACACAGCCAAAACATGGCCTTTTCTATTTTATTTTTTTCTTATAATCATTTTGTAGCTCGATAGTGGAAAGGGACGGTCATCTCTGGGCACCTATGCTAGGCCTAGGGTGCATCACCGTGGACTGTGCTCAACGCAGCCGGACCATAAGTGGACCTGACGACATTGAAACTGTCATTGACACCCCTAATTTGTATGCAGGCACTTCACATTTAGTTCACCCATACTGTAATTATAATCAACAATAGAACAAGAAGGAAACTGACCCCTTTTGACCACGGCGCACACTCTTCACTACTTCCTTCACTCCACGTTTCAAGCACTTAGCCTCTGCAGCTGGTAGCAAAAATACAATGCAACAAAAAAGTCATAATGAATATATCACAGCAAAGAGAGGATTTTGGCGGGCAAAAGGATTTCCTTTTCTATTTAGCCCAAAATAAGGAAACGAAAAAGGCCTCCCAGTGTCCAACTATCATAATAACTTAATGATAAAGGTTGACATTCGCAATCAATCGGAGAAGCAAACAGCATCGCTTTTAATAATAGAGAAGACTACCTCGTCGTACGAGCTTGAGGCTCCGCTTGCATAACTTCTTTCCGGCTAAGGGTTTGGCAATAGGGGCGACGGCCATCAACTTCTTCCTCTCCTTCACTGACTTCTCATTTTCACTGTCGCTCCCCATCCCTGTATATCACCTTATCGATCTCGACGATTCCCGTGAGATACCGGATCGGCCAAGATTTGTGAGGAACGTACGGCCGAGGCGGCGAAGTGCGGCGGCCAAGGTTTGGGAACTAGGAAACGCGAGGGTTTTATTCACGCGTTCAGGGTTTAACCCAAGCGTCCGGGTGATGGACACGGACTTTACGAGAGGATTTTTATAATAATAATAATAATAATATATTTATTATTATTATTATTATTATTATTGATCGAAACAGCAGAAGACTACTTGCAATAACAAATCGCAAAAAAAATTTTAAAATTCAGATGGCTTATAATAGACGATAAAGATCATTCATTCATCTCAAAATCAATTACAGTAGAGATGAATCCAAAAATTACTCAACCAAATATTAGTCTATTTATTTTAAAATTAATATGGAGAAGATATATCACGAGATTACTAACTCAAATAATATACAAAGATGATGAACATATTAATTTTATCAGATTTTAATCTTCAAATTTTTGGATGATAATACTATATACTTTAGTCATTAATCATTAAGTCATATCATACAGACTCAGATTGCTTGTAATAAATCCAATATAATTTACGATATTTTATCAAAGGACGTATACAACTTTTTGAATTAATCAAAAGACGTACATTACTTTGATATTTACCAAAAGACATACATTTTTCAATACTCTTCCTGTTTTATCCTTCTGTCAAATCTAACTACATGCAATCATCCTCTATCTCTTATGCACGCAACCTATATTTTCTTTCTTCTCCTCTCTTTGCCTCCGGGGTTATGGTGCAGCGGTAGAGCAACTAGTCGCTATCTCAGACATCCACGGTTTGATCCCCAGCTACGGTGTATTTGCAGGAATTTTTCCTCCAAATGGGGCGCGAACCCTGAGACGTTGGGCTTTTAGACCGCCCACCGCGAGCGCTTCTCGATTTACCCTGGCGGCCGGTGGGAAACTTCCGTGAGGTCGGGCCGGTCGCCCGAGGTTGGAAAAATCTCGTTAATCGTTTTTTTCTTTCTTCTCTTCTCATTCCTCCCTCTTTTTCATGTATTTCTTTTTCTTTCCTTTTCTCTTTTTCTCACTTTTAGATGAATGTATGTATAACATGGAAAAAATATCAGGCCCACGTTGAGCCTGATATTTTTCATATCAAGCCCAATATGGGCTTGATATTTTTCATATCAGGCCCAACGTGGGCTTGATATTTTTCATATTAGGCCCAACGTGGGCCTGATATGAAAGCTGTTCGTCGACCAGTTGGGGCTACAGGAGATCTCCGATCAGCTTTGTCTAATGGCAGATCCATCCATCGATGCTATGTTTGCATTATTCTAGAAGTTCTCTACTTTTTAATTTTGACTCGAGTTTTTTTTCGAAAACAAATTTTAAAAATTAAAAGAAAAATAAAATAAAATTTTGTCATCAAATGATTAAAATGAGTTGAAACCTGCGTACTTTTTAGATCTAGATTTGAATACAAATATTTAAATTAATTAAAATATTTTTCATTAAATTAAAACTAACAAGCCCAACGTGGCCCTGATATAATTCATATCAGGCCTAATGGACCCAATATTAGATTTCTTTTCTCGATTCTTTGTTATTACATTTTAACACCTCAGAGATGTCTAAATAAATAATGGATAGTATATTTGAACTCCTTGTAATCTCAGAAATCATTGGAAACTTAAATTTGTGAAATCAGAGCTCTCTAGGTCAATCAGTGAGTTTTGGTCAAAATTTACTGAATTAACCCACAAATTGACCTAGAGAGTTCCGATTGTAAAAATTTCAGTTCCCGTGAATTTCTGAGGTTACAAGGAGTTCAAATATGCTATCCATTGTTTATTTGGACTTCTTCGAGGTGTTAAAATTTAATAACAAAGAATCAAGAAAAAAGTCAAATACTGGACCCATTGGGTCTGATATAAGATCATATCAGACCCAACGTGGCTTTGATATCGTTCCTTATCAGGCTAAACGACCCTAATGTTTGTTTTTTTTTCGATTTTCGTTATTACATTTTAACACCTTGGAGAAGTCAAAATAAACAATAAATAACATATTTGAGCTTCTTATAACCTCAGAAATCCACGAAAATTGAAAATTTTACAATCGGAGCTCTTTAGGTCAAATCAGTGGTTTTTGGTTAAAACCCATTAATTTGATCTAGAGAACTCCGATTGCAAACATTTCAGTTCCCATGGATTTTTGAGGTTACAAGGAGCTCGAATATGCTATCCATTGTTTATATGGATTTCTCCGAGGTGTTAAAATGTAATAACAAAAAATTAAGAAAAAAAATCTAATATTAATCCCATTGGGCCTAATATGAATTATATCAGGCCCATGTTGGGCCTGATATAAAATCATATCAGGCCTAACATGGGCCTGATATGGAACCATATCAGGTCCAACGTGGACCTGATATGGAATCCATATCAGGCCCAATGCCCCCAATGTGTAATTTTTTTTCGATTCTCCGTTATTACATTTTACCACCTTGGAGAGGTCAAAATAAACAATAAATAACATATTTGAGCTCCTTATTGTTAGGATGTATACTAAAAGTCTTGCTTTTGGTTAGAATACATTTACATTTTAAAGAGAATCACAAAATCACACGGTGCATATTTATATTAGTATATGCATAACATGTCTCATACTTGGTATTGTAAATAACATGGTGCGTGGTGTCGCACAGAAGATCATGTTATCAAGTTCCTTGCAGAAGTATAAGAAAAAGAGGCTCATAACCGAGATGGAGTTGGACAAACCATCGGGATGGTTGTAGTGCAATTAGGTGTGGTTTGTCTCAACCATAGACTTGCACTAGTGCACTTTGTGTGCATTGAGTAGGACCAAAAGAGAGGTCATCCAATTTTGTACTGACTTCATAAATTGGATTAGACCTCGGATATATATTATGGAGTATGATCTCTTAATCCTGAAATAATGACGAGCACGTATAATTATTTATTATTTCTTTGACTTATCAATGGGCGAGATTTATTCTGTTAAATCGATAGGCCCGGTAAATTGGAAAATAATATTAATTATATGGTGTGCTATTGATTATTGACAGAATCCGTATCCTGGTGAGTCGGGATGATGATGCCCCCTTGATGAGCTCAAAAGGATCGTCATGTCAAATCTTGCAAGTGGACTATGGTCCAAGATGACGAAAAGGTTGAGTGGTACTAATCAAGGATCAAGAGGATAATTAATTTAATTGTCAGTAAATTAAATTAATTATTGGGCATTCAATATTTTAAACACGGGGAGATGGACGATTCATAATAGGTAGAGCCCATATGAAAATATGGGGGTTGGTGAGGAAGTTCAATGGGATCCTTTAGTGGAATGGATCTCCATTAATGGATCGGGTTTGGATCCATTAGCGGGCCAAGAATCAACTCCTCATCATGGTTCCTACCTTAGCCCTATAAATACCCCATATGAGTCATGATACAAGGCTAATTAATCCATAATTAATTGGAAATTATTCCAATTATTAAACCCTAAAAATCTCTCTCTCCTCTCTTCTCTCCCACCTCCTCCCTAGGGCAAACCCGGCGTGGAAGAAGGAGGGCTTTTCTTCCTCCTTTCTTCTTCTCCTCTCTTCCAGTTCATTGCCAGCCACCAACAGCCACTGGTAGAGCTCTTCTCTTTCAGTTTTGGTGTGCAACGAGGAGGGAGGAGGCGTGGTTTGCCGACGCATGGGAGAAAGGTGGCGTCGGCGGTGGATGTAAGGAAACCCATTGGTTTTCTTCACCTCTCTTCTTCCCTCTCTTTTCTTCTTTCTTCTTGATGCTCGCTGGACAAGGAGAGGTGTTCTCTTTCTTTGTGGCGTGCGGAATCAAGTGGAGGAAAGGGTGGCCGGCGGTGAAGCAAGGCTCTCCCTTTTGGTGTTGTCGTCGGAAAAGGGAGAAAGTAGAGGGGCTCTTCTTCCTTGCGGGCCTGCTGCCGTGAGATAGGAAGAGGAATGAAGGGTTGGCAAGTGTGTGTGTGAAGAGGAGGAGCTCATCTTCTCCACAAGGTCTTCTTCTTCCTTGAAAGGTGGTCGACGGTATTGAAACCCTAGCTCTAGGGTTTCCTCTTGGTTGGCATAAAGAAAGGAAGAGACAAGAAGAAGGATTAATTCGCAAGCCTTGGTGACTCCGCGTCTTGGTAGCTCATCACCCACACGACGTCCAAGAGGGGAGGGTCATAAGGTAGAAAACTGCGAGGTAAACGGCGAGGTATAACTCTCTCGAGCTCCGTTTTACTTTTGCTAAGTTCTTGCTTTGATATTTGTTATCATATGCACGCGTTTAATTAATTATCATGAGTTAATTATTTGTTAATTAATGTGATAATTAATTTATGTCATGGACCCCAAAGATAAACACAAAAATCGGCGATCCATTCGTCGTCTTTTTCGCGGTTAATTAATCTGAAAAATTACAAGGCCTTAACCTTGGTTTTGGCTAATTAGTTGTGACTTGGATTAATTAACACGACGACGAGACGGTCGTTTGGGAGACGAGTCTCTATTCGGATTAAATTTTAATCTGTAGACATAGAGAGGTCTCTCAGGTATGATTCCGTGGTTGCTTGTGAAACCGCCAAGCCATACCCTACACTTATAACCTTAGAAATCCATGGAAACTAAAATTTTTACAATCGGAGCTCTCTTGGTCAAATCAGTGAGTTTGGTCAAAACCTACTGATTTTGTCACGCCCCGAGACCCAAGAGCCGCTGTTCCAATATAAAATCAGACAGCACCTCCCCTGTCCGGCGGACAATTTACACATACATACAACCTATATAACAATCCACGCAATATATATTTGGCCTCAGGCCTCCAAAATAGATAAACACAATATACAAACATAAGACAACAAAGTAAATCATACCTGACTGCGGACCGGTCCGACTTACGACGAAACAACCAATACACAAAAGCCCTTTAGGGCACACGACACATAGGACATATACAAATCGCTAAACGGAAAATAAAACAATGCACTAACAAGTACAAAACAAAATCCTACGGTCGCGATGGGTAGGGACTGGCTGCTGGGCTCTTCTGGCGACTCCAAGTATCTCAACCTGAAATAAAAACATATATGGCAACGGGGTGAGTCCATAACTCAGCGAATACCCAACAGATATGCGTAGAAAGTTATAATAACAATAGGAGTCTACGCTGATACAGTCTCATATGAACAATAGGGAAAGACAAGTACTGAAGATACTGAGGTAGATACATACCTGAATCCATCTAACCTGTACAGAGGTAAGAAATACCAGTGGTATACCAATAGACATATAATCACAGATAACAGGTCTCCAGAATATGCAATGTCAAACAAGTGCAGCAAATAAGTGCAGCAACCAATGCACGATGCAAAGTATGCACATGGTGCAATGACATGTGTCACCCCTGACACCAGACAGATCATCGTACACCTGTCATAGGGACGTCTGAACGGGTAGGGCTCTGACAACTGTACACCCTGCCATCACTGCTCCTGAGTGACCGGGTAGACAGGATGCTGGCGAGGGACCACCCCTCTACCCCAAGCAATGGGGGAGCTCCGCTCTCATCTCCTCGTGGCTCAGTACGAGAAGGGACCCCTGGCTGCTACCACGCCCGTACTCACCCTCCTCATAGTGGCCGAACGGAGCAATACAGGGCAAATGCACACATCTACGGTATCCACTAACCCATGAGTGGCCGTGTGTGCATGTCATGTACCGGAAGACGATTAGGCTCAACCACAAGGGAGTCGCTGATCGCCGGCATGCAACAGTGCAAGGATGGTGTATGATAGATACACATACCTCCCTCCCAAGTCCTCAGTATACTAAGTCTCAGTCTGAAATCCTATAACAGGAAATACAGGTAACCTACAAGGTATACTGGCCTGAAACTACAGATCTCTCAAGGTCAAGTGCAAGAGGTACATCCCGATATCTAAGCATATATACAGATATGACCTTACTGCTATCCAGAACAGGCATAATAACTCAGGGATAACTAACAAGTATCCAGGACAGGCATAATAACTCAGGGATAACTAACAAGTATCCAGAACAGGCATAATAACTCAGGGATAACTAACAAGTATCCAGAACAGGCATAATAAACAGAGATAGCGTATGATCTTACTGCTATCTATAACAGTCTATGCATAACAAGATGACAATATCATAAAGATAGGTCAAAGGGTACCCGCCTCCAGAGAGTAGAAGTAGTCCGTATCAAATAAGAACCTCCCGTCCAGAAGTCCAATCAATGTCCTGTATCAAAGGACATATTGTTTAGCTACAATAATACATAATTTATAGCTAAACAAATTATCTCAATTAGGATCGTCTTAATTATCCCTTGTCATTTAACTAATCATAATTAAATGAATAGCCATAATTATCCAAGTTACCTAACTTAGATTCATGTTAGGTTTTCGAAACCCGAATCAATTAAGTTTAAGTTCAAATCTCCAAAACTAATCCAAGAGATTACCTCGAATAAACCCCAATCCTCAAACCTACTAGCTCCACAATCCAAGATACACATGACAAGCTCCTTTTAGGTTCAACATCACAATCCAACTGAAATTTGGCTAGCAAAACTATTTCATCTAATCTGATAAGAAATCAACTTAAACTCAACAAGGACAGTTTCATGAGAAACATTTCACACAATTCAAAAACCAACAAAGTTCATCCACGGCATCAAATTGCTTGCTTCCCAAACATTAACTCTACACAAATTCCTTCCAATAAAAGATCACAAACCAAATTCCACAGCAACTCATGATTCAACACCGACTCGACATCAAAACAGCTCCATCATCCCAATAAATTCACAGAACCAGAATTCAAAAACAAAACAGCAGGATTACAGCTAAAGCCAAGACCACCTCCACAACATAAACTCAATTAGACATATCTAATCAGATGCTAGAGCTTAAGCCCAATTAGGATATGTATTGTCAAAATCTTATCTCACGAAACTCTATTGTAGCCTTCCCTCTGCTCCGATAGTCTTAGCAGTTGAGGAGAAGGAAGATCAAACAACACATCCCAACAACATCAACACCGTGCCATCCGGCTTATGATAGGAAAAGAGAATAGTCCATACTAAAGCATTTACATAAGCATTTTAACCACTACACTACTTCAAACGAATTAAACAAAACATCTATCCAACTAACAAATCTAATTCCATGTTTAATTCAACCCAAATCCACTCCAAAACCGATCACCATAATTAATCAGCTCCTAATTCATATCATACAATTTCCAATTCAACTTGTCCTTACCTGGTTTAGCTGTATCGGTTGTATCCTTGCCAAATCCAACCTTACCTAGCTGATCACCTGCCGAAAACCCAAACTCAGCAACAGAAGAAGGAAATCCGCAAATCTCAATCCATTTGGATAACAGGTCATCCAAAAATCCAGCCCAAGCAAACCAAATCTCACCTAGTGAAGCAAATGGCGTCGACTCGCTGTGATTAGTCACGACAAGGTGCAGCCACAACGAGAAGTCCCTCCCGCTCTAGCGTAGACGACTGAAGAGGGCGCTACAGCGGCATTTGCTTGCTCGTGCGAGGGCTGAGCGAAGTCGACGTTGTCTCTGTTGCTCGCGTGGAAGAAGGCAACGCCCCCGGCTTGCTCACGCGAGGCTGGAATCCGCAGGTGAGATGTGCCCTCGGTCGGACGAAGAGAAGGAGAGGGAGATAGATGCATCGGACCTCCATCGCGCGTGGTCCATGTTGTCGGCGTCGGCGGGGGACGATGGCTAGGGCAACGCGGAGAGGGAGAAGAGAGACACTCGAGTGAATCGGGTGGCTGTGGCTTTGGCTGCGGCGAAGGTAGAGGAGAAGGGGTCGGCTGCGTTAGGGCTCGCGAAGGGAGAGGGAGTGAAAAGTAAGGGTTATAAAGGGGTGGGGCTTTTTGCAAGAAGACCCCTCACTTTTCTAATATCCAAATCTCGCCCTTAGGGCTTTTTAACCCTCCACTTTATTATAATGCATCTCCATAAACCTCTAGGGTTAGATTATTTACCCTTTCAAAATTTAAGAGTTTACCAGTATACCCTTGATAAGTTTTAAGTTTTTACAATAAAGCCCTTTGGGCTCCTCCCGTAAGCCGGAAACCCTAGACTCTATCCGGAAAAATCCCGAAAAGTTTTCTGATCCGGATTTTCGAATTGTCGTATTTTACAGATTTGGCCTAGAGAGCTCCGATTTCAAAAATTTTAGTTCCCGTGGATTTCTGAGGTTACAAGGAATTCAAATATACTATCTATTATTTTTTGGACTTCTCCGAGGTATTAGAATGAAATAATGAAAATTCGAGAAAAAGTTTAATATTGGGCCCATTGGGTCTGATATGAATTATACCAGGCCCACATTGGGTCCGATATAAAATTATATCAGGCCCAACGACTCCAATGTCTGATTTTTTTTTCGATTCTCTGTAATTACATTTTAACACCTTAGAGAGGTCTAAATAATAAATAATATATTTGAGCTCCTTATAACCTTTGAAATTCACGAAAACTGAAATTTTTACAATCGGAGCTCTCTAGGTCAAATCAGTTATTTTTAGTCAAAATCGACTGTTTTGACCTAGAGAGCTCCGATTGCAAAAATTTCAGTTCTCGTGGATTTCTGAGGTTACAAGGAGTTCAAATATGCTATCCATTGTTTATTTGGACTTCTCCAAGGTGTTAAAATCAAATATACAAGGAGTTCAAATTTGCTATCCATTGTTCAAAATAGTTGTTATTGGGCTTGATATGAATTATATTAGACCCAACGACCCTAATATGTGATTTTTCCTCGATTCTTCATTATTATATTTTAATACCTCGGAGAAATCCAAATAAAAAATAGATAGTATATTTGAACTCCTTTTAACCTTAGAAATCCACGGGAACTGAAAATTTTGAAATCAGAGCTCTCTAGGTCAAATCAATGGGTTTTGACCAAAACCCACTAATTTAACCTAGAGAGCTCCGATTGTCTAAAAAAAATTTTAATTTCCGTAGATTTTTGAGATTATAAGGAGCTCAAATATGTTATTTATTGTTTATTTCGATCTCTCCAAGGTGTTAAAATGTAATAACGGAGAATCGAAAAAAAAAATCACACATTGGGGTCATTGGGCCTAATATGGATTCCATATCAGGTCCACGTTGGGCCTGATATGGTTCCATATAAGGCCCATGTTAGGCCTGATATGATTTTATATCAGGCCGAACGTGGGCCTTATATAATTCATATCAGGCCCAATGGGCCCAATATTAGACTTTTTTTCGAATCTTTGTTTTTACATTTTAACACCTTGGAGAAGTCTAAATTAACAATGGATAACATATTTGAACTCCTTGTAACCTCAGAAATCCACGAGAATTGAAAATTTTAAAATCGGAGCTCTCTAGGTCAAATCAGTGAGTTTTGACCAAAATCCACTGATTTGACATAGAGAACTCCGATTGTAAAAATTTCAGTTTCGGTGGATTTCTGAGATTATAAGGAGCTCAAATATGTTATTTATTATTTATTTCAACCTTTCCAAGGTGTTAAAATGTAATAACGGAGAGGCTCAATGTGGGCCTTATATAATTCCTATCAGGGCCAATGGACCCGATATTAGACTTTTTTTTGAATCTTCGTTATTACATTTTAGCATATCGGAGAAGTCTAAATAAATAATGGATAGCATATTTGAACTCCTTGTAACCTCAGAAATTTACAAGAACTAAAATTTTTGAAATCGGAGTTCTCTAGGTCAAATCAGTAGGTATTGACCAAAATCCACTGATTTGACCTAGAGAGCTCCGATTGTAAAAATGTTAGTTTCCGTGGATTTCTGAGGTTATAAGGAGCTCAAATATGTTATTTATTATTTATTTCGACTTCTCCAAGGTGTTAAAATGGCCTGATGTGGAACCATATTAGGCCCAACGTAGGCCTGATATGATTTTATATCAGGCCCAACGTGGACCTGATATAATTCATATCAGGCCTAATGAGCCCAATATTAATTTTTTTTGAATCTTTGTTATTACATTTTAACACCTCGGAGAAGTCCAAATAAATAATAGATAGCATATTTGAACTCCTTGTAACATCAGAAATTCACGGGAACTAAAAGTTTTGAAATCGGAGCTCTCTAGGTGGGTTTGATATGATTTTTTAGTTTTAATTTAATAAAAAATATTTTAATTAATTTAAATATTAATATTCAAATCTAGATTAAAAAACACGCAGGTTTCAACTCATTTTAACTATTTGATGATAAAATTTTATTTCATTTTATTTTCCTTTTAATTTTTAAAATTTGTTTTCGAAAAAAAACTCGAGTCAAAATTAAAAAGTAGAGAACTTCAAGAACAATGCAAACATAGCATCGGTGGATTGATCTGCCATTGGACGAAGCTGGTCGGAGATCTCCCATAGCCTCAATTGGTTGACGAACAACTTTCATATCAGGCCTAATACGGGCCTGATATGTTTCCTATGTTATACATGTATTCATCTAAAAGAGAGAAGAAAGAAAAGAGGAAAGAGAAAGAAATGCATGAAAAAGTGGGAGGAATGAGATAAGAGGAGAAGAAAAAGAATATATGTTGCGTGCATAAGAGAGAGAGGAAAGGAAAAGTGATTGCATGTAGTTAGATTTGACAGAAGGGTAAAATGGGAAGAGTATTGAAAAAAGTGTACTTTTTGGTAAACATCAAAGTAGCGTATGTCTTTTGATTAATTCGAAAAGTTATATGCGCCCTTTGATAAAATGTCGTATAATCTATCATATCGATGGGAGGTACATTGAACCTCATTTATTAAAATTTAATAATAATAACTAAGTGAGGACGAATTTTGAGCTCAAAGTTTTGACAATGGTATAATTACTGACTAATGCTATTTGGCATATTAGATGTGATCTCAGTTGCACTCAAAAAGTTTCATAAATAATTGGGTAAATAATTTTAAATCTCTCTATTTTTGAAAGTATTTTATTCTCCTATATTTTAAAATTAATATTTAACTCTCTTATTTTCTGTCGAATTATATTTTAAAAAATAACAATTAATCTCCCTTTATCATATTTGAGAAAATTTATAAAAGATAATTATGCCCTTATCTTTTTATCATTTTTCGATAGACCTTAAGAGGGGGAAAATATATTGAATTGACCATTATATTCTTCAATAAAAATCCTCACAAAATTTATACATACACCAGCATAAACAACATAGAAATAGTAGCCCTGAAAGAAATAATTAGCTAAAAACTCATTCAACCATCATCACCAAACCAAAAAAAATTAAAATTCTAAATTGATGAACCAAAATCAAATAAAGCTAGAACAAAGTTTGTCATTAAAACTCTCCTTCTCATCATCAAATGTGACATATAATGAAGTAGAAATGAAGTATTGACATAGTAAAATTACACCAATATGCACATCAAAGACATTACAAAATCTAAAAAGGAAGTTTATAGGTTGTTGTGACTACAAGGTTAGTGCTCAAACATCTTAATATACCATCTATAAATCCAAAACCATCGTCAAATGAATATTAACTATTATTTGTATGCAGAAAAATAGTGGATGTGAGTTCTTCCGGTGTATGGTGGAATAGTGGATGTAGGTTCTTATGTTTCCTTTTCTATTTCATCCATCCACCATGAGAACACATATCCACTATTTTTCTACATGCGAATAGTAGTTAATTTTGAGTTTATATGACATATTAAGATGTTTGAACACTAACCTTGTAGTCAAACGACCTATAAACTTCCTTCTTAGATTTTGTAATGTCTTTGATATATGTATTGGTATAAGTTTGTCACACCAACACTTCACTTCTTCTTCATTATATGTCATATTTATGATGAGGAGGAGATTTTTAACAATGAACTTTATTCCATCTTCATTTGATTGTAATTCATAAATTTAGAATTCTTTCTCTTTTTGATTTGGTGGGGGTGGTGGAATGAGTTTTTGGCTGGTTATCCCTTTTAGAGTTCTTGCTTTTCTATTGTTTATGTTATTGCATGTATGAATTTTGTGAGACTTTTTAATGAAGGATATAATGGTCAATTTAATGTACTTTTTTACCTCTTGAGGTATGATAAGCACTATTTTATTGATTATTTTAATTGCTAAAATCCATGTTTGACCCATGTTTTTATTGCTTAATTATGATTTTACCCTAGGTTTTGGAACTTTATCTTATTTTGGACTTAATTACAAAATTACACATTTTTGGATTATTTGGCCACTAATTTTCTGATATATTTTTGTAGGCATGAAAGGATCCTAGACCTAGGGCATACTGGGTCAAACCTGAGTCGGATGTGAACCGGATCGAATTATCAAGCCTACGATTAATCCGGGCCGTCCGATTCAAGAGCGGCTAGATCTGAGCCATCCGGGACGATCTGAAGCAATCCGAGCTAGGGTTAGGGTTGATCAAGCTCTATGATCAAGATATGAAGGTTTCATCCCAATCAGAGCTCAATCAACCGTTGGATCAAGCAAGGAGGGCTCTAGAGCGTCCATTCACAGATAGAGTTGATCTGGACCATCCGTTGCATATCTGGAGGATCCGAGCTACCACAAGGTAGATCCTGACCCCATATCATCATCATAAAAGTTTGGCTCAAATCAGATCAAGATCTACCGTTGGATTTCATCAAAGCAATCTGAGCCGTCCATTTGTTTCTATTTAATCAGAAATGCGCAGCAGCTCCTCCCCGTCGCGTCTTCGCCGTCTTCTTCGTTTTTTTCGTTTGTTCTTCATGTTCTTAGCAGATTCTTCATCCAAGAAGGCGTGACCACCTCGATTTCAACCGCAACTCATCGTCTGGAGCTTTGGAAGGCCATCGCGATCCGAAATTCAACTCAAACTCATCCGGACAGAGCTTGTTGAGGGTTTCGCATTCTCTGTGGTCCGGGAGCTTGAATCTCAGCTACACGCAAATTCAGATCACCTGAGCCACTTGTAGGGGTTCTCAAGTGAGCTCAGGTCGTCTCCAAATCTTCATCACAGCTCGGCAAGTTGAGATTAAAGGGCTCGGATTGGAATTTTCCCATTTGGAGCAGTTTGAGCCGAATTCAGTGATTGAAGTTGATTTTCCACTGATTTGCTGAGCCTAGGGGTTCGAAGCCAGCTCTTGACTGACAACCAAGAAGATTGTGAGCTCGGGAAGAGATTGGGGTTTAGATTTCTTAGTTAATTTCGTTTATTAGCTGTAATTTTCATTTACTACTGTAATTCCTGTTTCTGAAATTTCAGATTGGTTAATTTCGTTTCTTTGTTGTTTTGCTTAATTAGGTTTATGTACTTCAAGTTGAGTAGTTTAGGAAGCTTTTCTAGTGGATAGTGTGTTTAATTTCAGTTAATTTCAGTTTAGATCCTTGCGTATCAGTGGCAGCTCGCGTATCAGCCCTGTATCTGCCATTTCCAGCTTAGTTCTGCAATTTGTCAGTTTATTTCGAATTCAATTCGTTTCTAGTTTTAGTTTCTGAGATTTAAGTTAACATTTTGGTAGCTGATGAGTTGATTTGAGTTTGATCTGCATTTAATCTCAATTCTGCATATTTGCTCAGCTTTTCCCTTAGTGTGTTTTCTGCGTACCCTTTTCTTTTCAGTAGTTTTAATTCAGTAATTCTGATTTTGTATCAAGTTAGTTTCATGCTCTCTTGTCTCAATTTCCATTGTGTCCAGTTACATCTCCAAAGGTTTCAATTTCATTTTGGCAGTAGGTTTCAGTTTGTGCGAATCAGTTTGAGAATCATTTATGCAAACGTGCCAAATCTGCTGCTCAATTTCATTTCTGCATTTGAACTCTTAAGCATTGGATTTCAGTTGTTTTTATCTGGATTTTTCATCCACTATGTTGCAGCATTCGACTTCTAAGAGTTGGAACTCCATTTCTGCATCTCTGAAATATATTTCTGCATAAAAGCTCTGCCATCTTGCATTCCCTGTTTGCATTAAGTTGTTCTTGAGTGATCAGTAGCTAGCTTCTTAATTTCCTCAATCCATTGCATATCACTTCATGTAGAGCCTTACACTCCCAGCTAAATTAATCAGTTAATTGCTGAAATGGCAGTTTAAAATTTCTGCACTCTTAATCAGTGGCACATCAGATTTTCCAATCCATGGTGGCAAGTTAACTCAAAGTCTTCCATGTGTATCAAGTCTATGTTTCAGCATTGAAGTGTATCAAGTTTAAACATACCTTTAAGTGTGCTATTGAAGTTGAAAACATATTGTTTTGAATCCAACTTGAATCTGAATTTCAAGTTCAATTTCTGCATTTCGGTTTAATGGAATGAAATGTTTGTATCAAATGAGTTTCGGTATTGACCTTGTTCCAATTTGTCCATAGAATGTGTACCATTTGGTTGTTTTGAATTGCCACTCTGAAGCAAAGCTCTGCACTAGTGCCGATCAGTATTAGGATCAGTTTGAATTCAGTTGATTTCCTAAACTTTGCAAGGTTGCATTAGTTGCATTAATTTCTTCATTGGTTGGGTTGTAAATTGCACTACCTAGTTTAAATTCGTTTGGTTTAGTTTCCTTCATTTTTATTGCGAATCCATTCTTTGCACTTTCATATCTGAATTGCAACCCAAAACCCAAATCTTTATTTGAAACCCGAAAACACAAACGACACATAAATACGAGTTCGAATCACACAACGTCAACTAGCCCCGAGAAAAATACGACTTGTGGCCCCTATATTACATTTTCATATTTTTGATTGTAAAAAGGGTTTCCAGCTTTCATTTATAAATTCTAAATTTGAGGCCCACATTCGTGACACATAGTTTGGGCTCGTCAAATTTTTGGTGCCGTTGCCGGGGAAGCAACTAGTAGATTTGTTTGATTTTTGCTTGTATACTTTTGGACATATCATTGGGTTCTATTTTCTGTTGCTTTATTATTTGTATACGGGTACTGCCATTTTTTTTCTTGTTTGTTTTGTGACAGGGGTGCAGGTTAAAAATGTTTTCATCCACTTATCAGCAGCCGTGTCAACAATTCCAACAAAACCAGCAACCAAATCAAGATTTCCAGCAGCCCTATCCTAATTTTCAGCAACCAAACTTTCAATTTCAGCCACAAGATCAACCATCATTTCAAAATTTTCAACCAAATCAGAATTTTCAGAATGGGCAGCCCCAATTTTCAGTTTTTAAGCAACCAAATCAGTTTTGTCAGCCTCAAATTCAGCAACTACAACAATTTCAGCCACCACAACCATTTCAACCGCAATTCCAACAATTTCAGCCGGATTTTCAGCCAATTCAACCAATTTTTCAGAATGGGCAGCCACTATTGCAAAGTTTTCAGCCCCAAATTCAGCAATTTCAACCTTGCTACCAGAATTTTCAGCAGCCCAATCATAGTTTTCAGCCCATTCAATTTCAGTGTTCACCACCACAATTTCAACCTCAGATTCAAGATTTCCAGGGCTGCCATTCTCAACAAGTTCAACCATCCTTTCAACCACAATTTCAACATTTTCAACAAGATTTTCAGTTTCAAGGACAGAATTTTCAGCAAGACACTCAGAATTTTCAGCCCCTCCCATTTCAGCAGTTTAATCAAGGAGGTTTTGATGATCCTGATTGGGATGAGGCTCTACACCAAAGGATTAGGGAGATGTGTCAACAAATCCAACAACAACAGCAAACTTTTCAAGAACAACAACAACAATGGTTTCAAAACGTGCAAGATCGATTGAATCAGATAAAAGCCCAAAGAGCAGAACAATTATCTTCTCAAGCTGCTTGTAATTCTGAGAGCCCCGGAGTTGGTTTTATATCAGTTCAAGGTGACCCTAGTGCATGGCAAAGTCCTTCTTCAATTAATCTTGCAAATTTAGTAGAAGAAGAAGAAGAAGAATACATTAAAGTCTGGGCACCTACAGCATGCATCCCTTCGGAGACTCCTATTCAAAATCCAATTCCAAATTTTTCAGCTCCAGAAGAAGAAATTGAAGCTCCACAGGACCATTCTAGACTTTTATTTTCTGATGATAGCATTATTGATGGTCCTAATTTTTCTGACACTGTCGTTGCAGATATTACAGGAGAAGCATGCAGAGGAGATGATTCCATAGGTGTAGGGGATTGCACTAAGCCCCAGGGACCACCACAAGATTTAGAGAACGAACTAGAAAGTGTAGGGACTTGCATGGTGGAAGCAAGCACCCAAGGATCACCAGTTGATTGTCCACCAGAGCCTGAGGCTGAAGAGGAGCATGAACATGACCAGGAGGAGACCACAGATACATCTACTATTATAGAACCTCCAGGTATTCTCCAGCACGCTCAGGTAAGTATTTCTCCTCCTTCTTCAGAAAAATTCAGTGAGGTACCTAGGGATGATTTTATTAGTTCTGATGAATTTATTGATATACCTTGTGTAGAGATTGTTTGCGAAAATCCAATAGAGGTACCAAACATTGATTTTATTGATCATCATGCATTACTTGACACATCCATTGTAAATATGAATAGTGAAATAATTTTAGAGGCACCCATAATTGATGTAGTTTGTTATGATGAATCTTTAGATACATCTTTTGTGGATATGACTAGTGAAAATTTTTTAGAAGTGCCTGAAATGGATGTTATTTATTTTGATGAATCTCTTGTTATGTCTTATGCTGAAAATGAATGTGAAAAACTTTTGGAAATGTCTGATATTGATTTGATTGGCTGTGACATATTACTTGATACACCCTTGATTGAAAATGATTGTGAAATTTCTATTGATGTGCCAGAACTTGATTTCTTTATTTGTAATGAGCTCCTGGATGCAAATTTTATAGAAAATGATTTTGAAAATTTTATTGAGGCACCACAAATTGATTTAATTGGACATGATGCAATTTTGGATTCATTTTATGCAGAGACTGAATTTATTTCATTTCTTTCTGACCCTAAACGCTTGAGAGAGGTATTACATTGTTTTGCAGGGTCCAGAAGACTCCAGGAGTGGGTACTTCAACTGAACAGACTTCAACCTCCTGGAAGGACTTCTGAAGGGCATCAAGAAGGAGGAGATGATCTGACTTTAATTAAAAGCACTCCATCCCTTGAATGGCTCTTGAACCTGAATCGCCTTCGGCCACCGGAGAAATTCTTTGCAAAGTTCAAGTGTGGGGGAGTCCAAATTCTCTCAGCCACCCAGATTCCTCCATTACCACGATGGAGGCTACTTCTGGATAGACTCCGTCCACCAGAATAAAGGGGAATTTGATTTTTCTTGTATTTTCTTTTATTTCATTTTTTATTTTCATGCTTCCTAGAATTAGAATTTTCCTTTGAACTGAGTCCTTGTAAATAAATGCATGTTATTTCTTTTGTCACTTTCTCTTGCATGAGTAGAAATAAAAATATCCCTCTAGGTTATCTCCATAGCATTTTAGAGTCTTTTGAAAATAAATTGAATTTGGTTGTTAAGACTTAAGGTTTGAGCTAATGGATGAAATCTTGGATGCTTGAGTACTACTTGCTTTAGATTCTTAATTGAGGACTTGGGATGAATTATTTTGACCTAGTGAGACTTAGCCTTATTTTTGTGACACATCTATGTTATTGTACTCTAGAACTTGCTTAGGTTCTTTCAAAACCATATTTCAATGATTGGATCACATCTATAGTGGCTAATCCATTTGTTTTCCTTTCCGCATCAATTTTTAGCAATAATCATGTTTATCCTATTTGTCCTTACTTATTTCCTTCTCTTACCTTCACTTTTCTTTGGACTTGTGTTTGATATGTTTCTAATGCTATTTTGCCCGAGACGGACAAAGATTCAAGTGTGGGGGAGTGACTAAAGTTTTGGATGCATTTCAACTCGAAATTTTTTTTTTCATGTGCCAAGTGAGTGATGTTTGGTGCCAAGAATGAGCAAGAAGGATGGAAGCCATGGGAGACTTAGATTCTTTACTACATTTTGAAGATCAAAGTGGCAAGTGGCAAACAAAGAAAAAAATCTGCACCATAAAAAAAATCAGTGCCAAAAAGGAAGGATGAGATTAAAGAAGGAAAAAATGGAAGTGTATCAACTCACCTAGTGAAGCATTTAACTCTTCATTACTATGTGATGTATTTATTTTGGGAATCAGAGTTTAGTAATGACTATGCCGTAGAGCTAAAATGGAGAGTAAAACAGAAAAAATTTCAGAAAACAAAATCAAGTCAAGTTGGCACGCAAGAAGAAGTGAAGCTGTGAACAAATCAGATTTAATGCAAAACCTTTTTACTAACTGATGGGAAGGAAGTAGAGGATGCAAGAATGAAGAACCTAGCTATTCTAGATGCTGAATTCTGCTGCCGAGTAGCTGCTGAAATCAGAGAAGGAAATTGCAGCAGAGAAGAAAAAAATCTGGAAAATTCAGCAGAGACAATATGAATTTGCAGCTGTACCGAAACTGAATTGAGATGCAAGGGATGCTGAGATCAGATAAATCTGAAACCAAGCAAATCTGAGATCATTGCAGAGCAAATCAGTGCCAAAAACAGTGTGCAGATAAATGATACAAGCTGAACTTCTGAGCTGCTGATCACAAGCTGGAAATCTGAGAAGTTTGACTTGGAGCTGATAAATGATACAAGCTGAAGTCAAAACAAGCTGCAAAGTGCTGTAAACATTCTGTGAAGGGCTGTTGATCATTCGGCAAGATAAAAAGAAATGAGAAGAATGCAGTTTTTCTCAACTAAAGGATGAATTGGTTTCCCTAGAGCATGCATTTGAAGCTCATGGCAGGTTTGAGTGGAGGCAAGTTCTGAACAAAGATTTGGGAAGCATGAGCACAATAAGATTGAGCAAAATGGAAACCAAGAATAGAAGTGGCAGCTGACCATAAAAAAAAAATAGTTTGAGAAAAGAAAAGAAAAAGAGAGAAATAAAGTGGCACACAACAAGTGGCTCGTCAAGGTCCATAAAAAAAATGATAAAAAAGCTAAGGGCATAATTATCTTTTATAAGTTTTCTCACATCTAGCTTTTGGTCAAAGGAGATTAAAATCTATTTTTTTTAAATATAGAGTAAAATATAACTCAATAGAAAATAAGAGTATTAAATATTACTACAACAACAACCAAGTCTTAACTCACTAGGTGAGATCGGCTATATAAATCATTCTACACTATTGGTCTCTATCTCCTATTATATCATCATCTATGTTCCTGCGCCGAGACCCCTCGAGGGACGAGCCACCGGTGAGCTATATTGGATGTTGACAAAGTCGCCATGATCTGGAAGAAGATGTTGGTGCCTCGGTTGGTTTTGATGTGATCAACCAAGTTAGGTTAGGCCCTGTTATGGTTTTGATCCCTCTGTTTAAGTGTGCAAGAGCTTAGGAGCGGAGGAAGTCAAGCGTAAGATGTAGTGGATGAGAAGGATTGCACGGGGAAGTGAGCTGATGGGCTCGGTGCATCCGAGGGACATGAAGTTGCGGAAGAGTACATTGGTAGAGCGAGAAGGACGTGCACGATGTCCAAGGGACGAGAAGTCGGGAGGAAGAACGCTCGAGGGGCGAAAGGTCGGAGTTGAGTTCGAGTGAGCCTAACTCCGGTTGGCCAGAAATCACCCAAGAAGACCTGCTGAAGATTGGTCAGCAAGTTGCTAACCAAAAGTCACTCAGACGTCCGTATGCATATGGGCGCCCAGGCTCTCGGTCGCCCCTATTCATATGGGCGCTTGAGCACTCGGGTGCCCCTATGCTTACAGGCGCCCGAGAGTAGATTTTATCCACCAGCTATCCGTTTGCGAATGTTACGCATTGGATAACGCACAAGTCATGTGTCGGGTGCCCCTATAGTGTCATGTCAGCAATCAGATAAAATTGACTGGGGCTATAAATATGCCCCCAGAGCTCAGTTCCATTTCATCAATTGAACTGCATACGAATTCTTCCTTATTTTCATTGTACTTCTAGCTTCTGTCTTGTGCTACAAAGTCTATAAAAGGCTTCTTCGCTAGAAGAAAATTTTGATAGTGAGCTTCAACCGTCTTGGATTAGCAACTACCCGGGTTGCAACCAAGTAATTTCTTGTGTCTTAGTCTTTTACTAGTTCAATTCAGTTAATTAGTCTATGTTTATTTTAATTTATTGTTGCAATTAATCTAGAATCTTTGTGAGCCGCACAAAAGATCTATTTTGTATTACAGGTTTGCCCTCTCTCTTGCCGGTCCACATCGATCCAACAGAAGAGGGGAGGTGAGCTATTTTCCAAGTTGACTGAATCGTGGGACCTCCAAGAAAAGCCCATAATAAGTCGAAGATATCAGAGTGTCTTTCGTCAATGGCGCCTGCAAGGCTGCTAGAAGACATAGAAATGATAGTCAGAGCGTAGGGAGAAGACCAGTTACCCCGGCCTTCAACCCTCTGATGCTCAAGTTAGTTTCCAACAAAGTACATAAAATAGATAGACAACAATGCAGTCGAGTATATAAAATATTGTACTGAATGTAAATGCATACCAGGCTCGTAAGAGTGGGCCGAAGGCCGGGATGCAACAATACTGCTCAGAGGCTGGAATAACCAATCTGTATCAGATTAGTGCTAGATGTAGTTGATCTAGGTCGGATGGATGTCGGATGTGTCCGGATCTCTGTCGGAAGTGGCCGGCAGTGGCAGATTTTGGCCGGATATTGCTAGATGTGTCTAGATCTCTGTTAGAGGTAGCTGGTAGTGGCGGATCTGTGCCGGATATGAACGGACCTCTGTGGATCGTTGGCAGATCTGGGCCAGATGCGGCCGGATATGTCCGGATCTCTGTCGGAGGTGACCGACAGTAGCGGATCTATGCTGGATGTGGTTGGATCTCTGTGGATCGACATTGGCAGCGATGAATCTGGAGTGAATGTGGCCAGATATGGCCTGATGTGTCCGAAACTCTTTCAGAGGTGGCCGGCAGCAACGGATCTATGCCGGATGTGGTCGGATCTCTATAGATCGATGGTAGATCTGGGACGGATGTAGCCGGATATGGCCTGTTGTGTCCGGATCTCTGTCAGAGGTGGTCGACAACAGCGGATCTGTGCCGGATGTGGCCAGATCTTTGCGGATCGATGTCGGCAGCGGCGGATCTGGAGTGAATGTGGTTGGATATGGCTGGATGTGTTCGGATCTCTATCGGAGGTGGCCGACAGTGGCAGATCTGTGCCAGATGTGGCTGGATCTCTGCAGATCGACATCGGCAGTGACAGATCTAGAGTGGATGTGGCCGTATATATCCAGATCTTTGTCGGAGGTGGCCGACAGCGACTGATCTATGCTGGATGTGGCCGGATTTCTGCGGATCCACATCGGCAGTGGCGGATCTGGGGAAAATGTGGTCGGATATGTCCGGATCTCTGTCGGATGTGTCTGGATCTCTGTCGAAGGTGTCCGACAATGACAGATTTGTGCCGGATGTGGCCGAATCTCTATGGTTCGACGTCGACAATGACGGATCTAGAGCGGATGTGGCCGGATGTGTCCGGATTTCTGTCGGAGGTGGTCGACAGTGGCAGATCTATGCCAAATGTGGCCGAATCTCTACGGATCAACCTCGACAGCAGTGGATCTGGAGCGAATGTAGCCAGATATGGCCGGATGTGACCGGATATGGCTGGATGAGGCACGACCGACGTTAGCGAGGAGGCATGCGTGAGAGGTGGCCCCCTCATCGGAGACAAGGCCCTCTCGTAGATGAACAATGCTCCTCGGTGATGAGGATTTGTGAGTTGCTTGAGGGAGAGAGGAAGTGGAAAAGGAGATGAGGGTAAAAGAGCACCAGCTGGCGATGGAAGGTTAGAGATGGCCGGAGTCCCTCGGCGTGAATCCGTGTGTGTGAGGAAGAAGGAGTGAGGTGGTGGCGAGGAGAGGGGGCGTGCGTGATGTTCCTCACGTGAGGAGGAAGCTGACCCTAGAAGCCCCCTCCTTTCGTTAAAGTTAATCCCTAAAAAGGGGAAGCAAAGCGAAAAGACCAAAATACCCATTTGACCCTTTGACTTCCTATTTACCCCATAACGCAAGTCTCCCATTCAAGTTTAGTCAAAAAAGGCGTGAGTCCGACTAACTGGACAATTATGTTATAGAGAATCACTAGAAGGGGCGCGCCCAATGACAATGAACTAGGTGACTGCGGTGAGTCGAGCAGGCAACTGTATCAATTATGTCATGCCCGATACGCGACTCCCAAAGGTTCGTGGAGTTGAAAGAGAAGAATGATAAAGCTCGATCTTGCAACTCTTAAGTGACCATGGAGTTGAAGAGAAAATAGTATCTAGCCCTCGACTCCCAAGTATTGACGGAGTAGGGGAGAAAATAGGGTCGAGAAAGCGCTAGAGCGGAGCTAGGTTCACCGAGCCTGTCGTAAGGCAGAGTGATAAATGAAGCGCTAGTGTGGAGCTAGGTTCTCCAAGCCTGTCGTAAGGCAGAGAGATAAATGAAACGCTAGCGCGGAGCTAGGTTCGCTGAGCTTGTCGTAAGGCAAAGAGATAAATGAAACGCTAGCGAAGAGCTAGTTTCGTTGAGCTTGTCGTAAAGCAGAGAGATAAATGAAGTGCTAGCGAGGAGCTCTTACGATAGATAAATGAAGCCCTAGTGAGGAGCTAGGTTCGCCTCATCGACATGAGAATCACTCTCTAATGTTGGGGCAATCTATGGTCCGAAGTGATCATGTGTTTTGATGTTTGGGCAAAGAGTTTAAGTTAGGTTCACCATTGTGTTTGATATGTGTATGTGAGTGTGCAGGTTTGCAGGATACACATGAACTTAGTTGGACGGCTTCGAGACCGGTGAAGGATGGCATGGGAGACAAGCCGTGGGCTTGCATGCATCCGAGGGACCATGGACAAAGCAGGGATGATGAGCCGAGGGAAGCGGACTTCAAGACATACGTGAAGGATGGCATGGAGGCAAGCCGAGGGCTTGTGTGCGCATCTGAGGGGCGAGAGCCAAAGTTGAAGAGGGCTTGAAGGCAATAGATCGAGACTGCTAGAGCAGGAACGATGAGCCGAGGGAAGCGGACTTCGAGGCATACGCGAAGGATGGCATGGAGGCAAGCTGTGCGCTTGTGTGCGCATTTAAGGGACGAGAGCCAAAGTCGAAGAGGGCTTGAAGGCAACAGATCGAGACTACTAGAAGAAGAGTCAGCTGAGTCGTGAGGGTTCGAGTGTTGAGTGAATTGTACTCGGGAAATCCTAGGGTTCGGGTGCTGAGAGAAATGTACTCGGGAAGGAAAACCTTAGGTTTAAGGGTGGACCAGTCGACTGGTACTGGATCAGTCGACTAGGTATGCCACAGAAAGATCAGTCGACTACAAATGGGGCAGTCGACTGGTGGTCAGTCGACTGCAAATGGGGCAGTCGACTGGTGGCGGCTGGGAATTCGAACGTTAAGCTATAACGGTCGAATTTGAGTGAGACCAGTCGACTGGTAGTGGTCATTTTAGCCAAGAGCACTATTTAAAGAAGCTCAGTTTTGGCTAAGAGTTCTTGACGAAATTAGCTTTGGTTAAAGGCCAATTAGTAGTCTAAGAGCTCAGAAAGGTGTTGCAGGTTATGACGAGGTTTCTCTACCCACAAGGAGCTATACGAGCTAGCCGGAGGTCTTCCGGGGAGTCATCCACCGACGGATCATGATTGTCCACCTTACGGACAACCGTGGAGTAGGAGCTTCATCTCCGAACCACGTAAATTGGTTTGTCTTCTTAGTTGTTAGATTTTATTATTTGGTATTTCGCTTGCGCACTAACAATGTGTAGGAAGAAAACCATGATTAAAGTGCATGATTGAAAAGTTGCTATTCTCCCCCTCTAGCAAATGGAAAGGTCCCAATAAGTGGTATCAGAGTGAAGGTTTGCTCATCTATGGACTAATCGCCGAGAGAGCAATAAGCTAGAGGAGATGACGATTGAAGAAAAGTTGAGCGATGACATCACTGTTCCACCTCCCTATGATCACGAGGATTTCGACTATTGGAGGATGCGGACAAAGACGTGGTTCGGCATGGATTGAAACTACATGATTGCGCTTGAAGAGCCATTTGAAGCTCCAAGAAATAAGCATGGGAAAAAGCTTCGACCAAGATATTGGAATAAAGAGCAACAAACTCAATCAAAGGCAAATGAGAAGGTAATTGCAATATTACTTAAGGTTTTGCCTAATGATATAATTAGTGGTGTAGATCAATACAAAAATGCTTATGAGCTATGGAGCAAGATGATAGCTCTATATCAAAACCCTACACAAGCTCAAGTAGTTGAAGAACCCAAAGAAATGAGTTTAATGGTCCAAGAAGAGGAAAAGGACAAATCGGATGGGGAAAGAAGCTCAATATCCGAAGAGGAGAAGAAGGAGGAAAAAGATTCATCCATCTCTTCAAGTGAAGTGGCACAGGGAATTGAACAATCATCCACTTTATCAAAGGGGGAAGAAGAGGTCTCCACTTCAAGGATTGAGGGGAGGAGAGACCATCCTCAATGCCAGAGCAAGAAGAAGCTTCCATCTCCACCAAAGCAAAGTCAAAGGAGCACATAATTTGCTTTGGGTGCAATCAAAAGGGACACTATAAGGACAAGTGTCCATTAGGTAAGAAAAAGGAGGTAAACCCTAAATTCAAATAGTTTGAAAACTAACATAAGTTGTAGGGATGGAGCAAAGAAGGATAAGAAGTATATAAGGTGCTTCACATGTGGTGAGCTAGGACACTACCACACCAAATGCTCAAGAAAAGGAGAATTCAAGAAATTAGAGCATTTGAGAAAATGGGAAAAGAAGGAGAAGAAGAAAAGCTCATATCAAGGGGGAGCTTCAAGGGTAAGGGAGGTAATCCATCACTTTAGATTTAATTTAAATTCCTCCATGCATGTTAGAAATAATGTCAATTATTTACCCATGCATAACTTTGGATTTAAATATCATGATAGGAATAAGGTTAATATTGTAGATTAAAACTCTAGGAAAATCATACATCATGATAAATCCAAGAGATCTAAGGACCAAGGCATTAACCTCAAGACGGGGAGACATATGCCTAGGATGGGTAGGTCTAGGAATGCCCAAGGTGGGCATGTTGATTTTAGGTTTAAGAATCTAGAAAGGGAAAATCAAGATTTAAGGGCAAAGCTTGAGAAATTAGAAAAGACCCTAGATTGATTCACTATTGAATCTAAGGGTTTAGGTATGGGGTTGGGTAGTCAAAAACCCAACAATGATAGATCGGGGTTAGGATACAAATCTAAGTTCTCCGATGCCAATGAAAAGAAATATGCTAGGGTAGCATATAACTATGGCAAGGAGGGGAAGTCCAAAAATGGCAAGGGGTGCCATGCAAAAGTAAGAAGAAAGTCTTAACTAAGTCAAGGAGTCCAAAGTTAAGGAGGTTAAGGTGGTAGACCAAGAGTCACCGGAGGTACACCGATGTGGTCTAGCATGGGAGGATTTCTCTCGAAGTCTAGATGGGTCATTAAGTGTGCCAAAGGAGTTGAAGACGGATTTGAGTCTCAATCCTAGGGATTTGGCACATTGGGTTTGAGTTTCATGCATGAAAATATGGCATTGGGGTCATAGAGCATGGAAATTGGTTTTTGATGTGTAGAGGTCATATAAATCAATGCTAGGGATGCATTGTTGGTTGGTATGGGCAGAGACATCAAAGGGAAATCAAAACTAGGACTTTAGGTCAAGGTTCAATTGAACCATTTAGCTAGTTTTGGGTTTTGTGCCAATCTTAGGAATGGTGATAGGTACATGTTTGAATGTATTTTTCCCAAGTAGGTATGAGTACCACAAATCTCTCCATAAAATTTGGGAATTTTTAGAGATTTATGAAATTTCTGGTGTATTTCTGAAATTGGGTCAGAAATGCTGAAATTGAGATTTTCAGGGTGCCAATCGACTGGGACAGAGGGCAGTCGACTGGTAAAGGCTGATTTTTGTATTTTAGCAGTCAAAAGGTGTTCAAATAATATAAAACAAGTGTGCAATCTTATGGGGGGGTTAGTACACTGTGTTTATGGTCATTAGAGGTTAAAAGATCCAACAAAACGAAAATTGTTGGAGTCTTTTTGATGTATGGCAAAGAGGGAGAAGTGTTGGGTTTAAGTGGGAATCCAAACACGCCATTGCAAGAAATCCTAAGTCAAGGGGGAGCTTAGGTAAAGGGGGAGCATTGTTGCTCCGTTAGTGGCATAAGGGGTACCTTGAAGAGGTTCTTAAAAAGCCTTTGTAAGTCCAATGTAGGGGGAGCCTTGGAGAGATTTTAAAAAGCCCGTTTTGCTAAAAGTCATATGTTGGACCTTGGATGGCTAGAGAGGGGGGGTGTGAATAGCCAGACACAAAAACTTCTCGCTTCTTTGAAGTTCCTTTTTGCACTTAGGGTTAGCAGCGGAAGACAAATAGACAGAAACAAAAACACAAACAAAATACAGAAAGAACAAACGCTAACTCAAAGATGTACAAGGTTCAGGGATAACTTACCCCTACTCCTTGGCGTGCCCGTGAGGTGGGCGATCCCTTGATCGTCGGCAGATTAAGCCCTGAAACTCCGGATAAAATCTTCTCCTTCTCGGTGGAGTAACCTCTCCACAACCGTCTCAGTAGAATAACAGTTAAGCGCACGAAACAAGAAGGATAGCTCACACAGATGTAGCAGAAACGCTCAAGCAAGAAGACTATACAGAGAGCTAAACTGTTAGTGATATGAGAGAAGTGTCCTAAGGCAATCGCCTTATAATTGTAATCATTTATTCTAATAAATGAATATTCACTATTTGAGTATACATGTTTGTGTATTTGATTGAGATCTTAAACTCATTTACTGAATGTCCGCAATACAATTCACAACATGAGAGAATTTGTGATGAATTCACAACTAGTGATTATCTCTACATGTGCAATTGTGAAGTATTGAAATTGTCCCTAGTCGATGAATTGATAAATACGGACACTATCAATTCTGTTGAGACTAGCATGGGTTATTCTCTAATCAGCTGATTCTCACTGGTTGGTGACATTGAGATGTCCGGAGATAAACATGAATGCTAGTTAAGGGAACTAGTTCATTAGATTGACTGGCTGTAAAACTTCATATGGTAGTCTACATATAGATATGTCAGTGAAGTTCTTACTGTAGCTTAAGTGCGATGTTCCTTTGACTTGCGGTGTTCAAGTCATCTTGGTCATGGAGACTTATACTTTGACATCTTAAGCAAGCATCTCCAAGGAGGTGTGGACCCAGGATGATTGGGTATAAGCCGAAGTGTCCGAAGATGTTTGAATAGCCTACAAAGGATTCACCACTCCTTGCGAGGAGATGTATACCCGAGGCCTATCATCGGATTGTTACTCGAAGCCTTTGGCCAGAGCATGACATGTTCAGAGTATGAATCTCTTAAATACATAAGAGTAATTAGAATCCGTAGGACGAGAAAACGTTACTTGGGCTAGGTGTGACGTAGTCAGCCTAGTGGGGACTGACACACATAGAGCACATTCTGAACCAAGTGGGTATAAGATGGTGAAGGGAATGAGGCACGATTCATTATAGCTGCTGAAGGGTTTCAGAATTGTTTCTGAGGTCAACCGTTGATCTTTCGATTAATTGGGGATCATGATGTACTACTAGGTGCCACTCATGATCGTTCTATAATTGATTAATTATAGACGGCCAACATAAATCGAAAGCCTATTTAGTCACATGCACTACGAGTAATCCGAGGGATTTAAAACGAGTTGAAAATTGGATTTTCCAATTAAGAGAGATTAAGTTTGGTTGAGCCAAACGATAAGTCGAATCTGAATTTTTCAGAGACGCATCAGAAGCATAAAATGGCTAAGTCTTTTGAAGACTTAATAGATGAATTAAATAAGTTTAATTCATTGGGAGAGCTATCAACAACTACAATATCCCTCGAAAAATAATGGTGAGAGTGTCACTGTTTGCCTACAACTGTAACATGTGTGGCATAACAGGACAGTTGCTCGCACTCTAACAACTATCACAACAACAAGTGGTTGAGTGAATCGAGCAACAAAATGACTAACGACGGCTTAACCATATGGAAGCCCAACAGTTGTTAGTATGCAACGTGCAGATATGGTGCATGCTACAAGATGCACGAACAACCGGAGAAACAACGATGCAACAAAATCCAACAAGTAAAACATGCATCGATACATCCAACCGGAAATCGAAAACCAACGATTATGCACCTACATTACTAGGTAGGGTATTTCTAATGTCAAATAAACCTATTTGTGTTTAATGGACTTCTAAGTACTCGCGTACAAGCGGTACTTTACAGAACAGAAAACCAATAGAGGACTGTACAAATACTAATTTGGAATACTCGAAGATCAACGAAGATTAAGTATCAACGACGATGTTAAAATAACAAACAACAAGAAATAAGGTCAAGCAACCTACTAGACATAATATAGCCATGCTTTAAGGTAAAATGAACTACTCGAGTACAAAGGAGAAGTACCCGCCTTATAATTGTAGAAGTCTATAAATGAGAAGAACCTCCCACGATCGACGACGTGAGTCCAAGGTTAAGGTCCTGTATAATAATTAATGTTTAGCTAATTATGAAATCAACACATTAGCTAAACTACATACTAAACACAATTAGTAGAAATCTAAATTACGACCTCTCTTTAATTAACTCACAACATACAACGGATTCCTTCTTAAACTAATTCACCAAAATTAGGTGATAAGGTTAAACTCACAATTTAACCCAAGGAATAACTCCAATTCGATTTAGACCTAATCCTTAATTCAAATTAAGATTAGTCTTAGTTTCCCCCTCATCTAAAACAAACCATGTATCTTACAAAACCTCATGAAATCAATAATCTACAAACAGGATAAACCACTTGGTTATTTAACAACATAAGCCCAACATATAACAGTAGCTCATGGCAAAATTCCAAACATCTCAGAATGAACTCCAAACCCTAATCAAAACTCACGGCAACCATTACAACATCTCAGAATCAAGAGCTAAGCTACAACCAATCCTAAGTATCAATTATATTTGAACAGAATACTTGCGAAACATATCTTAACAAAAAAACAGAGACCGCAAGGATTTACACCTCTAAAAATCTCTCAACTCTGATGATTACCGAACCCAAGTCCGAAGATGGGTCAGCCCTAGGTCAGGCGTGAGGCGCAAGCATCAGGAATAGAAATGAACTGGGGGAAGAAGAAGTAGGAAAGAGTTCGTCGTCTTCGGTAGCGAGGCAAAACTCACTGGAGCTAGGCCAACGGCTAGGGCTTGCTCGCGCGAGAAGACTCTGCGTCGCGGCTTCTCCTTCGTGTGCGCCAAAGAGGAAAAAGGCGAAGAAAATCAAGAGGAAGGAGAGGAGCAGAGGCGCGGCGTCGGCTAGGTCTCGGCGTCCGGCGGGCGAAAATCGAAAGGGGCGGTTTGGCACTCGGGAAGAAGAAGGAACCAGCGCATATGAGAAGGAACTTAGGCTTTTTAAGGGGTTTTATATTTGTTTTGGCATTTTTGCAAATAAACCCTATAAGTTTAGAATATTTCAACTAGGCCCCTAATTTAAAAAAAAACCTTTTTAACCCTTTAAAAATCCGATATTTAACATTCTCCCCTATTAATAAAAATTTGGTCCCCAAATTTAGCCAGTAAATCACATCAGATACTAGTCAACGATAACGGTATCTCCCACAGAGGCACATGCTTACTCGAAAATCGAGCAGCATCTCCCCTGTACGGCGGATAATATGGGGAAAATCCTTGCGGTCTCTCTGATACCAAATTTAACACACCTTGACCGATCAGAGATTGGGGATCGGTCACCAGACCGATCCACCAGCTCACGGGGATTTCAAGCCACAACCCACAAGCTCCCTAACCTGATCGGTCACCTGACCGATCAGGTTATGCCCTGATCGGTCAAAGTGACCGATCAGGTCACCTCTGGACTGATCAAGGGCCATCCTGATCGGTCCAGGAGGACCGTGATCGGTCCAAGTGACCGATCAGGTTTTCTCCAGACCTTCCTGATCTCTCTTTGATCCGTTCACCAGAACGATCAGAAACCACACAGAAAGTTTCTGTCCTCTTTCTGAGTGTTCACTAGAACGATCAGACTCCCTGGATCGGTCACCAGACCGATCTATTAACAAGGGAGCTCGTGCCAACTCCTGATCGGACTCCAGACCGATCCAGTCACTTGGCTGACTCATGCTCAGTCACCTAACTTCACTCGCTAGGACCCGGCTTCACTCACCGGGATTTCTTCCACCTGGCTTCACTCGCTAGGACCCGACTTCACTCACCGGGATTTCAGTCACCCAGCTTCACTCACCAGGACCAGACTTCACTCATTGGGGTTTCCATCACCCGACTTCACTCACCGGGACCCGGCTTCACTCACCCGGGGTTTTCATCACCCGACTTCACTCACTAGGACCTGACTTCACTCACCGGGGTTTCCTTCGCTTGGCTTCACTCACCAGGACCCGACTTCACTCACCGGGATTTCCTTTGCCTGACTTCACTCACCAGGACCCGGCTTCACTCACCGGGATTCGTGCCCGGTCCCCAACCAGGACTTAAGTCGAACTTATCTTACTCACCTAAACTTAAATCGGTGTCAATACCAAAACAACAATCAGGTCAGACTGCATCAACATCATAAACTTTTGGGGAGGTTAGGTGTGGAGATGCCTTATGATAGGAGCCATACATGTTTGCATTGCATATGCATTGGCGGTGTAAGTGTTGGTGACGAGATGGCTAGAGAGGGGGGGGGGGGTGAATATAGCCAACACTTTCTCTTTGAGAACTTAGCAAATTTTCTGCACTTAGCTTGTCAGTAGCACAGCGGAAGAAGCAAAGGAAAAACAAAACAGTGCAGTAAACTAAAAACAAAGATGAAGGCTAACAACCACAGCTACCAAGATCGCTAACAAGAGGGTTTACAAGGTTCGGGGATAACTTGCCCCTACTCCTTGGCGTGCCCTTAAGGTGGGCGATCCCTTGATCGTCGGCAGATCAAGCCCCGGTGATCACCGGATATAAAGCAACCTCCTTCTCGGTGGAGAAACCTCTCCACAGCGTTTCAATCAGATAAATGTTTAAGCTCAATGAAACAACAAGAAAGATCTTACTCAAACACCCGGCAAAGAGAAGAACACAGTAAGCTTCCCTGAGCTCCACCCAGTGGCGATCTCACGCAAGAACCCTTCTTCGTGTCTTCCCACTGTCGGACTCCAAGCCTCTCGTTCTCTCCTTCAAGTGCTCGAGTAATGGATGATTGCTTCTCGATAGCTTGCTCAGAATGATGGAAACTTCAAGAACACAGCAAGCTTGATGTGGAGAACTCAAGGCACAGGAACTCAAGAACACAAGCTGTAAGCTTTCGAATGCTTCTCTGCTTCCACCAAGCTGTCTCCCGTTCCTTTTTGTTTCTCCACCAAGCATCAAGTGACCTCATCTCCAGCAGCCTCCAGCTGCCTCACTGCCAACGCCAGCTACACTGAACCCTTACTGAACTTCCTGAGCTCCCTCAGCCAAGCTTCAGTCAACGGCTTCAGTCCTGCAGCTCCAGCCGTTGCAACCTGAGATGAGAAATGGACAAACCTGCTCCAAGGAAAGCCTCCATTGACTTCTCCTTGAGTGTTTGAATCCTCCCCTGTCACTTGCAGCTTAGTCAGAATATTAGAGCAGTATATCACACAGTAAATCAAGTATCAGAGGCAACCATCAGCGAATCGGATACGGTCAGACGCGATCAGAGCATCTGACAGTGCAATTTGAATTAAAGTGATCGGTCACCCGACCGATCAGAGCGACTCCTGGTGACCGATCAGGCTAGGTCCAGACCGATCAGACTAGAGCCTAATCGGTCCCCAACGCTCAATCAGAAATTGCGATTTTTTTGTGACTTCTCCTGGATCGATCACCGGACCGATCCCAGGTTGTGGATCGATCACCCGAACGATCCACCCCTTTCTTGGGCGATTTCTGAGCTTCGCAGTCCAGACCTCCTTATCGGTCATCAGACCGATCAGACAGCCTCCTGATCGGTCACCAGACCGATCAGATCATGACCAGACCGATCAAGCTCCGTCCTGATCGATCATAGAGAGGAACCTGCGACGCTTGATCGTTCTCCGGAACGATCTGCACAGTGATCCTGATCGGTCACCCGACCGATCAGGAGCAGTTCAGCAGGAGAACTCAACCTCACTGCTCGCTCCCTGATCGGTCACCAGACCGATCAGGAGCCAGTCAATGGGTGAAACGCATACTCCCTGATCGGTCACCAGATCGATCAGGAGCAGCACAGTAGGTTCCCAACCTCACTGTGTGCTCCCTGATCGGTCACCCGACCGATCAGTCATCACTGGATCGGTCACCAGACCGATCCACGAAGGAGCAGTGTGCCAGAATCCCTGATCGACCACCAGACCGATCCAGGGACTCAAACTCAGCACTCCAAGCTAAGTTTCCATCCACCTTAGCCCTCCAAGCTAAGGATTTTCCATCTAACTCTCCAAGTTGGGAATTTGCACCTAACCCTCCAAGTTAGGACTTTTCACCTAGCCCTCCAAGCTAGGACTTTTCACCCAACCCTTCCGAGTTAGAACTTCATCCAACCTAGCCCTCCAAGCTAGGCACCTGACCCTCCAAGCCAGGACTTTTTCACCTAATTCTCCAGGATGGGAATTTGCACCTAACCCTCCAAGTTAGGACTTTTTCACCTAGCTCTCCAAGCTAGGACTTTTCACCCAACCTTTCCGAATTAGGACTTTTCCAACACCTAGCCCTCCAAGCTAGGACTTTTCAACACCTAACCCTCCAGGTTAGGATTTTTCAGCACCTAGCCCCCCAGACTAGGATTTTCAACACCTAACCCTCCAGGTTAGGATTTTCCAACACCTAGCCCTCCAGACTAGGATTTTCCATACCATGGCTGATCCCCGATCAGGACTTAATCATAATCAATAATCATCCACCTAAACTTAAATCGGTGTCAACACCAAAATAACAATCAGGGCCAGACTGCATCAACAGTAAGTCCAAGGTGGAGCCTTGGTAATGTAAGTCCAAATGGTTATAGCTTTGTGTTTGCTATTTGTTTTCCCTAACTTAAACGTATTGCCAAATATCAAAAAGGGAAAGATTATTGGGACAATATATGGTCCGGAGTGACCATGTGTTTTGATGTTTGAGCAAAGAGTTTAAGTTAGGTTCACCCTTGTGTTTGATATGTATATGTGAGTGTGTAGGTTTGCAGGATACACATGAATTTAGCTGGACAGCTTTGGGACTGGTGAAGGATGGCATGGGAGACAAGCCATGGGCTTGCATGCATCCGAGGGACCGTGGACAAAGCAGGGATGATGAGCCGAGGGAAGCGGACTTCAAGGCATATGTGAAGGATGACATGGAGACAAGCCGAGGGTGTGTGCGCGCATCTGAGGGACGAGAGCCAAAGTTGAAGAGGGCTTGAAGGCAACAGATCGAGGCTGCTGGAGCAGGAACGATAAGCCGAGGGAAGCTAACTTCGAGGCATACGCGAAGGATGGCATGGAGGCAAGCCGTGGGCTTGTGTGCGCATCTGAGGGACGAGAGCCAAAGTCGAAGAGGGCTTGAAGGCAACAAATCGAGACTGCTGGAAGAAGAGTCAGCTGAGTCGTGAGGGTTCGAGTGCTGAGTGAATTGTACTCTGGAAATCCTAGGGTTCGGGTGCTAAGAGAAATGTACTCGGGAAGGGAAACCTTAGGTTTAAGGGTGGACCAGTCGACTGGTACTGGATCAGTCGATTGGTGTATGCCACAGAAAGATCAGCCGACTGCAAATGGGGCAGTTGACTGGTGGCGGTTGGGAATTCGAACGTTAAGTTGTAACGGTTGAATTTGAGTGAGACCAGTCGACTGGTAATGGACCAGTCGACTGGTAACAGTCATTTCAGCCATGAACACTATTTAAAAGGGCTCGATTTTGGCTGAGAGTTCTTGATGAAATTGGCTTTGGTTAAAGACCAATTAGTAGTCTAAGAGCTCAGAAAGGTGTTGCGGGTTGTAGCGAGCTTTCTCCACCCACAAGGAGCTACACGAGCTAGCCAAAGGTCTTCCGGGGAGTCATCCACCGTCGGATCAGGATCGTCCACCATACGGGCAGCCTTGGAGTAGGAGCTTCATCTCCGAACCACGTAAATTGGTTTGTCTTCTTAGTTGTTAGATTTTATTATTTGGTATTCCACTTGCGCACTAACAACGTGTAGGAAGAAAACCACGATTAAAGTGGGTGATCGAAAAGTTGTTATTCACCCCCTCTAGCAAACGAAAATGTCCCAACATCTAACACCAGTGGATAACGACTGGGCTAAGATCAATGGAGATAGCTTGGCCCCGAACGGGAGAAGTTAAGCCCCGAATGGGACAATATGCTGGTTAAAGACCATTGAAGAATATGTTGGTCCGAGACCAATGGAGAATAGCTCAACCTCGAACAGGGGAGGTTGAGCTCCAAATGGGATAATAAGCTAGTCTGAGACCAGTGGAGATAGCTCAATCCCGAACGGGAGAGGTTGAGTCCCGAATGAGACAATAAGCTGTTTCGAGACCAATGGAGATAGTTCGATCCCGAACGGGAGAGGTTGAGCCCCAAATGGGATAATAAGCTGGTCCGAGACTAGTGGAGAATATGTTGGTCTAAGACTAGTAGAGAATATACTAGTCCGAGACCAGTAGAGAATATGCTAGTCCGAGATCAGTGTAGAGATAATAGCTTTACCCCAAACGGGAGAGGTTGAGCCCCGAACGGGACAATATGCTAATCCAAGACCAGTGGAGATTAGCTCGACCCCGAATGGGAGAGGTTGAGTCTCGAATGGGAAAATAAGCAGGTCCGAGACCAGTGGAGAATATGCTGGTCCGAGATCAGTGAAGAGATAATAGCTCGACCTTGAACGGGGGAGGTTTAGCCCCGAATGAGACAATAAGCTGCCCTGAGACCAGTGGAGAATATGCTGGTCCGAGACCAGTGGAGAATACCTTGATCTCGAACGGGAGAGGTTGAGTCCCGAAGGGGATAATAAGCTGGTTCGAGACCACTGGAGATAGATTGACCTCAAACAGGGGAGGTTGAGCCCCGAACGGGACAATATACTGGTCCGAGATCAATGGAGATAGCTCAACCCCGAACGTGGGAGATTGATACCTGATAAGGGCACGCCGCGTTAAGGGCGCTTTCATTGGTAGCTCCCGGTCTGGGAGGTTGAGTCACGCCAAGGGTGTGCCGCGTTAAGGGCGCCTTCACTGGTAGCTAAAGGTCTGGGAGGTTGAGCCATGCTAAGGGCATGCTGAGTTAAGGGCGGCTTCACTGGTAGCTCCCGGTCTGGGAGGTTGAGCCATGCTAAGGGCACGCGCACGTTAAGGGTGCCTTGTCTAGTAGCTCCCGGTCATGGAGGTTGAGTCACGCTAAGAGCACGCAGGGTTAAGGGTGCCTTCACTAGTAGGTCCCGAGCTAGGAGGTTTAACCACACTAAGGGCACGCCGCGTTAAGAGCACCTTCACTAGTAGCTCCCGAGCTGGGAGGTTGAGTCACGCTAAGGGCACGCCGCATTAAGGGCACCTTTACTGGTAGCTCCCGGTTTGGGAGGTTGAGCCACGGTAAGGGCAATATACATATCCGTAATATAAAGCACCATCCTATAAGCTGAGAAGAAGAGCAACAATGCAATACATATCTGCAATATAAAAACTATATGCATGTGAACATGATGCACGACTTGGAGGCGGTCCCACGGGAGATAATATCCATATCTCGACTCCTCGAATGTTCGTAGAGTCGGAGAAAGAATAAGAATACGATCCCCGCTGAAAATAATATCTCCATCCCTCGGCTCCCAAATGTCCACGGAGTCAGGGAAAGCGTAGAATACGTCTCCTCGGGAATGATATCTTGTCCGTTAGAATACTTTGGAGTCATGATGATGGTGAAGAATTTTTCGGTGTCATCCACCTGAGTGTCTCAATTCAGGTAAAAACGTTCCCACAAACGACGCTAAAATGTTCTTGCACCAAGACCCCTTGAGGGGCGAGCCACCAGTGAGCTGTATTGGATGTTGATGAAGTCGCCATGATCCGGAGAAAGAAGCAAGGTGAGTTGTCTTTTAGGTTAACTGAATCGTGGGACCTCCAAGAAAAATCCATAATAAGTCAAAAATATCGGAGTGTCTTTCGTCAATGGCGCCTACAAGGCTTGTTGGAAGACATAGATATGACAGACAGAGCGTTAGGGAGAAGACCGGGTTACCCCGGCCTTCAACCCTCCGACACTCAAGTCAGTTTCTAGCAGAGTACATAAGGTAGATAGAAAACAATGTAATCAAGTATATAAATACGGAATACTCAATGTAAATACATACCGGGCCCGCAAGAAGGGGTCGAAGGCCGACACGTAGCAATGCGGCTCAGAGGTTGGAATAGCCAATCTATATCAGATTGGTATTAGATGTAGCTGATCTAAGTCGAATCAGTGCCGGATGTGTTTGGATCTCTGTCAGAAGTGGTCGACAGCGTCGGATCTGGGCTGGATATGGCCAGATATAGTCGAATTGTCCGAATCTCTGTCCGAGGTGGCCGGCAATGACGGATCTATGCTAGATGTGGCCAGATCTTTGTGGATCGATGGCAGATCTGGGCCGGATGTGGCCGGATATGGCCAGATGTGTTAGGATCTCTGTCAAAGGTGGTTGGCAATGACGAATCTATGTCGGATGTGATTGGATCTCTGCGGATCGACGTCGACATCGGTAGATTTGGAGCGGATGTGGTCGAATGTGTCCAGATCTCTGTCGGAGGCAGAGGTGGCCAACAACGATTGATCTGTGCTGGATATGGCCAGATCTCTACGGATCAATTGCAGATTTGGGCATGATGTGGCTGGATATGGCCGGATGTGTCCGGATTTTTGTCGAAGGTGGCCAGCAATGGTGGATCTGTGCCGGATGTGGCCAGATCTTTGTGGATCGACGTCGGCAGGGGTGGATCGCGATTGTGGCCGGATGTGTCCGAATCTCTGTCGATGGGTGACAGCGGCGGATCTTTGCTAGATGTGGCCGGATCTCTATGAATCGACGTCAGCAATAATGGATCTGGAGTAGATGTGGCTGGATATGGTCGGATGTGTTCGGATCTCTGTCGGAGGTGGATGACTACGGCGGATTTGTGTCGGATGTAGCCGGATCTCTATGGATCAACGTCGACATCGACGGATCTAGGGCAAATGTGGCCGGATATGGCCGGATGTGTCTAGATCATTGTCGGAGGTGGCCGACAACGGAGGATCTGTGCCAGATGTGGTCGGATACGGCCGGATGTATCCGGATCTTTGTCAAAGGTGGCCGACAGCGACGGATCTGTACCAGATGCAGCCGGATCTATGCTAATTGATGACGACAATGGCGGATCTGGAGCGGATGTGGCCGGATATGGCTGAATGTGGCCGGATAAGGTGCGGTCGTCGTTGTCGAGGAGACGTGCATGAGGCGGCCCCCTCGTCAGAGAAAAGGTTCTCTCGTAGGTGAACAATGCTCCTTGGTGATGAGGATCCGTGAGTTGCTTGAGGGATAGAGGAAGTGGAAATGAGGATGAGGGTGAGAGAGCTCCCGCCAGCGATGGAAGATTAGAGATGGTCGGAGTCCCTTGGCATGAATTAATCGGTGTGTGTGAGGAAGAAGAAGGAGTGAGGCGGTGGCGAGGAGAGGAGGCGTGCATGATGTTCCCGGAAACCCCCTCCTTTTGTTGAAGTTAATCCCTAAAAAGGGAAGCAAAGCGAAAGGACCGAAATGCCCATTTGACCCTTTGACTTCCTATTTATCCGATAACAATCTATATTTAAATAAAATTTATCTTGTTTTATAGTTACTAACCAAGTCTTTTTTAACCATCCTCTCCTTTGTTTAATGTGCGTATTTATCATAGTTTCACATCACTTAACTGGAGCATTTATTGATCGTTTAATTACATATCCGTACCATCTTAACGTGTCTCTCCAAGTTTTTCCTCAATAGATGCAGCTTCGACTTTCTCTCTAATGCTCTCATTCCTTATTCTGTCTATCCTCATATGTCCACACATCCACCTTAACATCCTCATCTCGGCAACTTTTATCTTTTACTCATGTGCCGTAGTCATAGCCGAACATTCAGTATCATATAACATAGCAGGTCTAAATTCCATTTTGTAGAACTTAGAGATACTTTATGATCACATAAAACACCCATCGCTAACCTCCATTCTAACCATCTTACTTGTATTCTATGTAAGACATCTCTTTCAATCCCTCCATCACTTTGTAAAAATGATCTTAAATATTTAAAACTTTCAGTTTTAGACAACTCGTCATCTTTTATCTTAATAATTATCTTATTACGTCTAATATTGCTAAACTTAAATTCCATATATTCTGTCTTTACTCTACTTAACCTAAAATCTTTCACTTCTAGTGTTTTACACTAAGATTCTAGTTTAACATTTATTCCTTTTTGTGTCTCCTCTATTAAAACAATATCATCTGTAAATATATGCACCATGGTACTGTATATTAAACATGTCTAGCGAATTCATGTAGGATTGATATTAAAAAATAAGAACTTAGTATAAAAATAAGGGGGTTAAACATTATTTTAAAACAACTCGATATAAAACAGATGGGGTTTAACGTTATTTACCCTAAATAATTTCACTAGAAAAAAATGTTTTTTATTGCAAAGCACAGAGGTCAAACGTGGGGCAATCAATAATTCTCCTGATGAGTTACCATGGCCTTGATGAGCTATCGCGAGAAGGTAACACTTTTTTTTTTTGGAAAAAAATAATGCAACAAGCTACAACTTGGTCGAATCTTTGGAGCAAGGAATATATAGCGTAGATCTAATAGCGGGCAAAAAAAAAATAGAAAAGGTTTAGATTAAGAATAATTAGGCCTTTTAAAGGCTAATTAGGTGAGTCAAAGATAGACAAAAATCTTACTGCTTTGGCGATGAAGAAAATGCTTGGGATGTCTGCAACACTCAATAGAAATTAGAATGGGCGCCGAGTGTGGATTTGGCGTGATCACTCTGATACTCAAGTTAACACGATGACTGAGGGAAAGATAAAAGTATTAGACTAGTAACATATGAATTTGGATAATTGTGCACGTGTACGTATGCCCGCAGGGGCGAGTGGCCTTTTAAAGAGTAGCACATGTATCTGTTTCTCTAAGATATGCACATATGTTTATCACATTTTTTGAGATATGCGTTGATGTTCTCCATGTATGTCCTTTAAGAGAAACGATCCCATAAATGGAATGGTTATGCCGTCTCTACGTTTATAATGGCCCACGAAAGATGGGAAACCGCTGAGCTTGACAGGGCTGAAAAGGTTATAGAGACCGAGTTGAAGAGATCCGTAAGGCCGAATCATTGAGTCTAGAGGAGTCTAGGAAACCGATCTCAAAGGATTGAGCCAAAGAGGTTTAGGATCCCGATTGTGACGAACTAAGGGAGTTGTGTGTATTGTGGGTGTATTGAACTGAGGAAATCGGGGGTACCGTATTGCAAAAGTCAGATAACTAAGCTGTGAGAGTCAAGTGTCGGCGACATTCTGAACCTTGTCTGATCTGTATCATGATCTGATCCGAACTTAGTAGTCAGATAACTGAGCTATGGGAGTCGGATGTCATAACTGAGCTATGGGAGTCGGATGTCGGCCAGGTTCGGGTCCCGATCTGATTATTATGATCCGATATAAACTTTCTTACTACCACTGTAGTTTGACTTTTGACCTGTAGTTTGACTCTTGACATGACTATGTAGCCTTTAGCTTGGTCTAAAGTAACAATGATGGAGACCTTAAAATAGATAAGATGTCCACTTTATGCTCTCTCTATAGAGCATTTAGGATAGCCAATTAGCAATTATCATATACCTTTTGGTTTATTATTTATTGTTTTCTAGAGAGAGAGAGACCAATAAAATTAAGTTTTGGTTCAGAAAAAGAAGAAACCTAGAGAAAAATAAAAAAAAATAGTAAAAAAAAAGAGATTATGATTGAGATTACTGGAGACTGGAGAGTGCTTTCTATTGATCTTACCAAAGATTCAGTAGTTTTTGATGTATATTAAGATAACAATTTAGTGGCTGTTAAAATACTTAAACAAATTAGAGTACCACTTTAGTATAGCAATATAATCAGAGAAGGTTGAAATCTTGAAACTTGTGATTGTATCAGACTTTCCTGTTTTGATGACTTTAAGAAGATTATTGTGAACTAGTTTAGTTTAGCATAAATTGCTCAGACGGAAATATGAATTCATAGTTATCTTAATATACAGAGAACAACAACAACAAACAAACAAAAATTTATTGCTTGTTGCATGGATATTATTCTACTATTAAAGAGGAAAATGTAGGAAAAGAATAGAGAAATAATTTACATTGTAGTCATTTGCTCACACTGCCAAAATATTTTGCTTCTCCTGCTCAATCTATTTATCTCAACACTGATTCCTATTCTATGATATTTTGTTGTTCTTAAGTTCTGCTTAATTCCCGAGTGGATACTACAAAACAAATTCTTGAGAAGCTCAAATTGGCACAGTTTAGTTTCACTAGCTACTTGAAGGATTCTGATAATACAATAAACTGAAACTTGAATCACGTTCATATACTCTAAAACATCAATCATACAAGATAGCAACTACATCTCATATATAACTCTGCATTAGGCTCTTAAAACCACATATAGCAAACAAAAGATGATGAAGCAGTGATGAGTACTTAATCAGTATCAAGTTGCAACACTGACAGAAGTGGCTTCATGACCTTGAGCATCCAGTGTATGGTTGATCTCATGCTCGAAGGAGCGAATCTTGTGGAAATTGGCAATGAAGGCAGAGGCCTTGATGTCCACGTCCGGGTCACCTATCCAACTCTTCTCTACTTTTCTTGAGACAGTATGTCTCGGTTCGCGGTGATAGTCAGAGTCTTCTGCTTCTTCACCTTTGAGTGCTTTGTGCTGAAGGTGAAACAGGATGAACAGCTTCCTCCCATGTGTTTGGTTGAGAGAAGATTGGTGAGATGCGGTGATGGGCAGAGCTGCCTTCATTTATAGAAAAGAGGAATCCTTTGGTGGTGGGGAGAGAGATTGGATTCTTTTGATGTTTATTTGGACACATTGAGTAGAACTGTAAAATTTTTGAGAGACAAATTCTATCGAGTCAACTTGGTGCGACCATTGACCCAATTCAATTTTCGTCATTCTTCACTATGAGTTGCATACGACAGATGAAGTATTTCTTCAGTCTTCTTGGATGAATATGATCATTTCTTACTGTATTCCAAATAGAAGTTCTTTGAAATCAAACTTGAGAAAGAGCTTATCACTATGCATCCGCAGATTATAAATTTGATCAATGAGTGCATGAAGCATCATCAGCAATATCTGGAAAATAGCATATTTCAGAAGAATATTATGGTCCTTATAAATTAATTAGGAGAAGGGACAAAATAATGATTGGGCTTAAAAGGATACTAGTTTTCTACACACCAGTGAACAGTACTTAAAAGTAACTGCTGTTCAATTTTATGAAAGAATATAATGATATGGGAACTAATTATCTTTTCCAACCCCCACTTTGAAGGTAATTTTTGAGAAGTGAATTAGACAAAGACCTGTTCCTAAGTTTTACTTATCCGACAACCAGGTCCGAATCAACTTTGATTAATATGCATGGTTTAGCTTCACAGGCAAGGAATGGCCAGAGCTAAGATCATTTACTGACCGCTAAGTTAAAACCATTGAGGCTGCGTTTGTTCTGTATCACTTTGAATCAATGCCATCAGAAATTGGTTGGTGAGAACTGGTTTTAAATTAGCGTTCCAATAGCTTCATGTCCTTCATGCTTTCAGACCTGTCCTTTTCCTCTGGCATCCTTTTATCTTTGTTTGGCCTGTCCAACTTTCAGAAAATATCATGAAAATATCTCTGAACTCTTGGCCTTCACTTAACGTTGCTTGCTGTAATCACAATGAGATTAGTTTATTATAAAGACTATAGAATCTAAATGATGAAAGAGGATTGTGTGTTGGGTGATGGCTATGTTGCAGAGCTATGAGATTCATATTCTGATAGTACAAATAATTAGATTTGGATTAGTGTCAGAGTGTCATTGGAAAATAGTGTCAAGGGAATCTCAGAAACCATGAGGGTAATACTTCTCTCTTGCAGATAAAGATGAATCATTTTAGTGGGTCTAGAACATCGCTTTTAAGAAAAATTAAAATAAGCGTGCAGCTTGACCCAAAAGAAGGAATGTAATAAGTTTAAGGATTTTTGTATTCGGACTAATCATCTGATGTGCCTCTCACTCTTCTTTTGGGCGATAAGATATCGAGATCTAACAGAAATATATATGACATTATTGCTTCTAAATGTAGAAAGTAAGATCCTAAGATGTTTAACGATACTTTCGTGTAAACAATACATTACAAGACAGATTCAGCCATGGACCATATCATTTTAGATGTTCACTGAAGATGCTTAGACAGATTCCATATGGCCAATACAAACACCCACCCATATTATTGTGCTTGAGTTTGAGCTGCAACTTCATGTAAACTTCAGTAAATCGGAAAATTGTGGGGAAAACCTGGTATTATTTTAATGAATAGTTACATTATCCACTTAATTCTGAAATTCTGAATACTTGATGCGATAGAAAAGCACGGGCAACGAATTGAACAAAAACGCCAGGATCTACATCAGCAAAACTACACTAACGCAAGGGCTCATTAAGCATATATCCAGCCATCTGAGGTAGCCTCTATCTCATCTTATCTCTGTCCATCAAAAAAAGGTCACTGAGCTCTTTCTATTTCTGTGGATGCTTTCCTTAAACAAGCAAGATCGGTGGCTGCCGAGATATGCATCACTTACGAAATTGGAAATGAAAACTGATGCTTGAAAACCGAGATTATATGCTTTTATTTGCCTGAAGAGGCATGTCGAGTTTGATCTCTGTTTCGAGCGAACCATCCATCCTTTGGGGAAGGCGTTTTCCCTTGAGTTGTCCGCCTTAACATCTCTGTAACATAAAGGGAGGTCAATTTATGATGTCAAACAAGTTGAAATCTAAGATGCGGGGAATTTATAAAAATACCTCTTTCCCTCTCAAGTTCTTGATCCAGCTCTTCTTTCCACTTTCTCTGCCGTTGGGTGAAATTTCTCTGTGAATCCGATCATCCTCTTCTTCACTTCTTGACTCTTGCTTGCTGCAATTTCCAGGGCTCGCCTTATTTGCCAAGTCAGGAAGCTGAGCAGCTGTTCCACGGGCCACCTTCTTGGATGACATTTTGATCTTTGGAGGTAATTTTGGATTTCTCGTCGCGTTCTCCTCGCATTTCTTCCCAGAACTGTGCTTGTTTTTGTTGTTCAGACTATTATAAAACTCCTCATATAGGGGCGTCTGTAGCTTCTTAAGATCAAGGGCCTATCAAAACAAAACACGAAAGCTCTCAACCAATCCCATAAACGTAATTAAAGCTATCATTCAAAAAAAAAATCAAAGATTTAATGCAAGAGAAACAAGAAGCTGAGTCCCCTACCTTCTCATCTAGAAACGCTCTAATTTTTGACTCTGTAACTTCATCATCATCCTCCACTGGCTCCGAAGAGAATGCAAAATCATTTCCCCTTCCTGTGCATGAACCCTCAATGACACGCTCATGTGAGTCATCTAGGTGAAGTTCTGGACTGACATCAAACTTCTCTGGCAGCCATTCGTCGAAGGGTTCAGACATTGGGTTGAAACTCTAACAGAAATTAAATGATTAAAGTCACCAGCCAACTTCATTACCACCAGATCCTACTGATATGCATGCAATTGAAAAATGAAAATAGAGTCTAACATGACCGTTTAGTGCAACTTACTGATCCAACATTTGGAAAATCATCTGTATCATCTAGTTGGCACATGCCACTTCTATTACTTAATTCCCATATAGGTTTGGCATTAATAAACTCTTTGGGAACAATGGAGCAGCTTCTGCTATCATTGCCTCA
>JAGFNQ010000887.1:279593-298881 GCA_024364735.1 Boesenbergia rotunda | reverse complement strand
AGAAATATACTCGGGAAGGGTAACCCTAGACATAGGGATGGACCAGTCGACAGATCCAGGATCAGTCGACTGATCCAGGATCAGTCGACTGGTAGTGACCAGAATTCGAAAGGTCTGGCGGCGATATTCAAATTCAGAATGGACCAGTCGATTGGTGTTGGACCAGTCGATTGGTAACGGTCATTTCAACCTCAAGTTCTATTTAAGGGAGCTCGTTTAAGGTTGTTTCTCCTTGGCAAAACTTGCTTGGTTAAAGCTGGTTAGTAGCCTACAGTGCTAAAGGATTGTCCATGGTTTGTGGTGAGGTTTCTCTACCCACATGGAGCGACAAGAGCTAGCCGAAGGTGCTCCGGGGAATCATCCACCGAAGGATCGGGATCGTCCACCTTACGAACAACCGTGAAGTAGGAGTTTCATCTCCAAACCACGTAAATATGTGTGTCTTTCTTGTGTGTTAGGTTTTAGTATTTGTTATTTCGCTTGCGCACTAACCATTGTAGGAAGACAAGATCGAAAAAGTGCTATTCACCCCCCCCCCCCCTCTACCTTGACGCCACGATCCTAACATGATTGTCCTCTCTTGAAGAAAAAGGAAGGAAAGAAGAAGGAAGAAAAGAAGAAATCAAATGAAAAGGGGAAGAAAGTGTTGGGGTTGCAAGGTTGCAAGCATAGCCCCACATCGAAAACACATGGGAAAGATCATAAGCTTATAAGGAAAAAAGATATCTCCATTGGTATGAGGCCTTTTGGGAGAGACCAAGAGCAAAACCATGAGGGTTTAGGCCCAAAGTAGATAATATCATACTATTGTGGAGATATCTAAATTTCTTTCGGTCCTAACAAAAAGTCCAAAACTTTCAAGCAATATGGGATAACCCATCATCATCGGAAGAAGAAGAAAATCATGTATCTCATTTGCCTTAATGGGAATTGAAGACATAACCTCCACGTCATCTGTAATTGAAGGAAAGAGCTCAAATGAAGATGAAAGGAGCTAAAGTGAAGGGGGAGGCCAAACATCAGACTCGGACGTCTCGGTTAGTGAGGTATACAATCTACCCACTACCACTTTAGTTAAAATTATTTCAAGCATAAATGATAATTTATTTAAGGCTAGAAAGAAAATCAAATGCTTAAAAAAGATATTTGCATGCTTAGAGAAAAATTAGAATCCATGACTACTAAGCATATGCATGTTTCCTCTACTTTTAGCTTAAATGATGCATGTTTAGAAGAAAAAAATAGGGAATTAAGGGAAAGATAAATAACCTTACAAAAGCCCTTAGAAAATTTGATATTAGCTCAAACACTTTAGATATGATCATTAGGAGCCAAAGAACAAGCTTAAAGAAAACGGGGCTAGGATATGGTCAACCAAACCATGAAAAAACCTATCATTGCTTGCTAGGAGTCAACAAAAAACCAAGACTATAGATAGAAAATGGATCCCTAAGGAATATTTGGTCAACCCAATTAGAAATAACTTCTATTAGGTGCCAAAGCCAATCCTCAAGGGTTAGAGGATTTAGGGATGAGTCAACCATGTAAACTAAAATCTCAATCTTTTTGAATATGGTTGGCTTGAGACGTTAAGGGGGAGCACTTAGCCAAATAAAATTCATGATCAAATAGGCTAAGTAGGGATTACCTTTATTACATCTCTTAATGACTTAATTTATGTTCTTATTTATGTATATAAGATGTTAGGAAGATACAAATAATTCACTTATACTTATAGAATTTTGATGAGTTATTAGATGTATTATTTTAGAAATAATAGACCAACTATGAGGAAAGTAAATATTTAATTAATGGACATCTTGCCCATATATCATAGTTAGATATTTTAAAATATTTTGAAAACAACTCTATGTTTTACCTGCTATGGTATAGATTTGAAAAATATGTGGTTTCAAAACAAGGGTTTAAAATTGATACAAACATAAGTGTTTTTCAGGTTAGAAAGTTATTTCTGAAACTTATTTCTTCATGTGTTTGTATAAAATTTGAAAATCATATGATAGAGCATAGGTTAAGGGGGAGCTTGGATATTTTTAATGCTTCATGTTATACTATGCTTTGTATTTTCAAATTGCTATTTGTGCTTAACTTAAACATATTGCCACACATCAAAAAGGGATAGATTGTCAGTGTAATTAACCTAAGTTTGATTGGCACGATCATTGGTTTTGATGTGTGTGTCAATATGATTAAGTTAGGTTTTCATATTGGTTTGATATGTGTTTGAGTCATGTGGGATTTGGTGGAACCACACATGAGGAATAATGGAGTGAAGTCATCCAAGGGACAAGAGCCAAAGGAAGAAGACTTCAAAGGTCGAGCCGAGGAAGTAGACTTCAAAGGCATACATGAAGGATGGCATGGAGACAAGTCACGAGCTTGAATACATTCGAGGATGAGAGCTAAAGGAAAAGAACTACAAAGGGCAAGCAGGGGAAGTGGACCTCAAGGCATACGCGAAGGATGGACTCCATAGAGGTTGAGAGTGAGTTTGTATGTTGGGTAGTCAACTGACAGAAGAATCAGTTGACTGGCAGCGTTGGGTGAAACTCACAGAATGATTAGTCAACTGGGGATGGAACCAGCCGACTGATGCTTTGAAAAACTAGCTGTTTGGCTAGCTGTTGGTTGAGCACCAGTCGACTGGGCTTGGTAGCAGTCGACTAGTGTCAGGACAGAGCTATTTTGTTAACAACTCTCTTCTCTATTTAAGGGGAAGCTTTGAGGCTTAAGAAGGGTTAGAGATTCTATGAAAAACCATCTTGATCAAGTGCTTAAAGGTTCCAAAGCCAAACCTCTTCCTCCTAAACCTAACTCTCATTCTTGTAAAGGGAAGAGACCATTATGAGAGGTTGCACTCCACCGAGAAGGAGTGAGCTCTAGTCGGAGATTGCCAAGAATTGATCCACCGAAGGATTAAGGGTTCGCCACCTCAAGGACACGCCATGGAGTAGAAGTAAGCAATCTCCGAACCACGTAAAGAATAAGTGTTAGCATTGTTATTCATTGTTATGTTTCATTTCCGCTAGTGCAACTAACACGTGTAGGAAGAAGAAGAATTGGGTGATGAGCTATTTACCCCCCTTTAGCTAGGTCATTCGATCCAACTGAGAGGACCTCCCATGGTGGTGAAGGGACTTGAGGACACAGGCTAAACCTTAGGCTCCTCACTCTGTTGGTTCATAGATTGTTAGAGGGCTCATTTCCTAGGCCAAGTCGGTCTTCGAGGTATGTGGCCTTGGCAGAGTCTGCCTCGTTTGCTTATCTAAAGTGATCTGCCTAGGAACTATGACTTATGGAAGGTTGGGGCAGAGGCACATCGATTGAACACTTAGATCCATTGAAAATGTCCTCTAAGACCTCTGAGTCACCAATCCTTAAGCGCGGCTCGACTGCACTTTATGTGCTTATTGAGGGAGACGTTCAACATGATGTCAATTGCATCAAAAAAGTCATCAATCAATTATCATAGAAGAAAAATAAGATAATCAACTTACTGAGAGATTAAGACAACTCGATGACATTCAAACTCAGTTGATTGCGGAAGAGAAGGCCCTCATCCTCAATTAGCTTCATCAAATTGAAGCATAAGTTAGTGAAGGTGTCTGCAACCTCTCAACACACTGCTTCATTTTGTATCGCCCTAGGGGTGGTTGAATTAGAAGATCTGATTGCCATATAGTCGGGTAAGAGAAAGTGGTGGGCGGCATTACAAAGAAGAAATGGGCTTCCAACCCTTATGGGAAGTGATGTGTGCAAACTGCGAGTGCTCAAGTAATAAAAGATCGAATCCTTATGGACTAGTGATCAAGTACTAGCTTACTAACCAAACTTAATTGTTAAGATTAATCATATGGTCTCGAGTGTTGTAAATGAGAAAATCAAAAGACAGACATGAAGAGAAATAGAGAAAGAGAAGGCTAGATCAAGAATATAGTAGAAAGACAATAGAGAATAGTAGACAGTAGTAGAAAGGGCAAAAGAGAGGCAATAGAAAGCAAATGAATCTAATCAACGAAAGCAAATTTGGGATTTCGATTTCGCTAGTATGTTAGTAAACACTTTATCTATGTTTGAATTTCTATCCTCAATGTTAGTTTGTGTAGGTAAACTATCTTATGTATCCAATGTGAACTTTTGAAATTACACCAGCGTACCAATATCAATTATTGCCTACTTTTGGAATGGTGGAAATTAGAGATTGCTTCCTAAGGGGACCCTATTGTTGGTTATGGAGGTATGGCTTGGCGGTTTCCAAGACAACCACAAGGTCATACCTGAGAGACCTCTCTATGTCTACGGATTAAAATTTTAATCTGAATAGAGACCCGTCCCTCTAACAAACGTCTCATCGTCGTGTTAATTAATCTAAGTTACAACTTAGCCAAAACCAAGGTTAAGGCCTTGTAACTTTCCAGATTAATTAACCATGGAAAAGACGACGATTGGATCGTCGATTTTTGTATTTATCTTCAGGGTTCAGTTAGTTAATTATTATCCATGATAAACAATCAAAATAATTAAGAAACATACATAAAATGACGAGGCAAAGAAACATGGCACAATAAAACATATCAAAGGTAAAACAGAGCTCGGGAGAGTTATACCTCACCGTTTACCTCGCAGTCTTCTACCTTATGACCCTCCCCTCCTAGACGTTGTGTGGGCGATGATCTACCAAGACGTGGAGTCACCAAGGCCTCAAATTGATAACCTTTCTTCTTCCTCTTATTTGCGCCAACTAACCCTAACCCTAGGGTTCACCGCCGGCCACCTATCCACCTCCCCTGCTTGCGCTGCCGGCCACCTTCAGCTCCCTAGGTGATCCAGCCTCAAGGCAGCTCCGGGAAGAAGGCAATGAAGAAGAAGAACTAGAAGAAGATGAGAGGATGCAACCCTCTTCTCCTTCCCTAAGCCCGCCGCTACCTCCTCCACCGCTGGCGCCGCAAGGATGAGAGTCCTCGCCACCAGCTGCCCCCTGGGTGATCACGATGAATAGGAGAAGAGCTGGGGAAGAGAACCAGAAGGAGAAAACTCTCATTCAACCTCTTCCAATCTCTTCTTCTACTTCCTTCACCACCGCCGACCACCTCAGCCGAAAGCCTCCTCCACGCCACTGGTTCCTCCCGATCCTTGATGCTACCGTGTTTCTCAAGAAGGAGCCGAGTCCTCCTTGTCACCAGCCACCGCTTGGATCGGAAAAGAAGAACCAAAAGAGAAGAAAAAAACTTCTTCTCCTCTCTTGTGCGTGACCTAGGAGAGAGAGAGAGAGAGAGAGAGGGAGAGAGGCTAGTGTTTTTTTGGATTAACTCTAAAATTAATCAGGGATCAATTCGCCTTGTATCATGACTCCTATGGGGTATTTATAGGGCTAAGATAGGGACCATGAGGAGGAGTTGGTTCTTGGCCCGCTAATGGATCCAAACCCGATCCATTAATGGTGATCCATTCCACTAAAGGATCCCATTGTACTTCCTCACCAACTCTCATATTTTCATATGGGCTCCACATATTATGAGTCGTCCATCTCTCCGTGTTTAAGATATCGAATGCCCAATAATTAATTTATTTTACTGATAATTAAATTAATTATCTTCTTGATCCTTGATTAGTACCACTCAATCTTTTCATCATGTTAGACCGTAGTCCACTTGCAAGATTTGACATGACGATCTTTTTGAGCTCACCAAGGGGGCATCATCATCCCGACTCACTAGGACACGGATTTCATCAATAATCAATGGCACACCATATAATTAATATTATTTCCCAATTTACCAGGCTTATTGATTTAACAAAATAAATCTCACCCTTTGGTAAGTCAAAGAAATAATATATAATTATACGTGTCCGTTATTATTTCGGGATTAAGAGATCGTACTCCATAATATTTATCCGAGGTCTAATCCAATTTACTAAGTCAGTATAAAATTGGATGACCTCTCTTTTGGTCCTACTCAATGTACACAAAGTACACTAGTGTAATTCTATGGTTAAGATAAACCACACCTAATTACACTACAACCATCCCGATGGTTTGTCCAACACCATCTCGGTTGTGAGCCACTTTCTTATACTTCGGCAAGGAACCTGATAACATGATCTTCTATGCGACACTACGCACCATGTTATCTACAATGCCAAGTATTAGACAATTTTGTGCACATACTAATATAAACATGCACTGTGTGATTTTGCGATTCTCTTTAAAATGTAAATGTATTCTAACCAAAAGCAAGGTTTTTAGTATACATCCTAACACCTGTCACGAGATCCCACAACCCTTAAATGACCATGCTCCTACTATGTGACGATGAATTAGGATTCATCCATTAAACTCTGTGATACCCTAGGGTTCCTCGCGGCATATCGATCTACTTTCGTAGCAGACTCTTTGTGTCTTAGTTTTCTATGAGTTAGAGGATTGAGTTCTACTTTCAATTCCACCCTAAATCCTCATGGAATATGAAACTCATGCTTTTGGCATCAAGATTATGTTTACATGATAGATTTGGATCACAATTCATCATGTCATAGAAATAGGAAGATCAAATATACTTAGATCATTCAGAATAGTGTTTACATTACAAGGGTTAATCCCTAATCCTAGAATCAGAAGTTTACCCATAAAGACAGGGTTACAATCAAAACACATGTTTAGATCATACGAATTCAAATACATGTTCAAAAATTTAGAGAAAGAAGAGAAAAACTTATGCTCGATGTGATTAATCCTCCTTCTAGCTGCTATCGATCTCCCCTTGAAGTGTAGGCAGCATTGGATCGGCTGTAGATTTCCCTTGAAGCTTCCTTAGCTCCCTTAGATGGTCACAGGTCAGGATCCCCAATCTAAGAAGTGTGATCAACTTATATAAGCCAAGGAGCGATTGCTCGACATGGGTCGTGCCCGGTGGCACGAGCGCTCGTGTTGCCTACGGCGGCTTCAAAACTAGGGCGGCCACGGCCATGCTCGTGGCCTGTTTGATGGCTTGAGTATGGCCTGTGTCGGTTGGCATGAGTCATCTGGTTTGGTGCACTGATAAGAACATGACTCATGCCGGCTGACATGAGCACCGGTGGTAGGATCGTCAAATGAAACATAGCCCATGTTGGTGGGCATGGGTTGCCTGATATGGGTCACCGAATAGGGAATGGCCTATGCCAATTGGCATGGGCACCCGTGTCAAAGGGTTGAACCTCTAAACTTGATTTTCAATCTTCGTTTTCACTCCATTTCATTCGCATCCTATCACAATAATACACGAGAGTAGTATTCTGAAATAGGATTGTATCAAAATGAAGCATAAAGATAGAATATCATGAAATACAAGCATGCAAAATAGGTTGAAAGGTGCATCAAAATATAACAAAAACCCTCTATAAATCACACACATCGGGAAGTTAGGTACTTGTCTAGGCAGTGGCAACCCAACCTCATCATGAAATAGAATACCACGAGCTCCATTTGTTTTGTAAAAGAAGTAATGGAAGATAACGAGGCATAGAGGGATTTGATATAAGTTGAAGATTATGGCGACACTGCAAAGGATGTGAAAAAGAATTTGGTGTTAAATGATGGAGGGGAATATGGAAATACTTGGATATGTCTTGAAAGAACTCAGGGATTGGTAAATGAAGGCCTCCTAACAGTTGATAATAGAAGAAGGTGGTGAAACTCGACAACGGTAGATAAGGTTGTTGATATGGTCTCACTATATGAACTCTATGGTCCACGGAGATGTTGAAGGTCATCTTGATCTCATCTTGGGCATCTCTGGTAAAAGTTGATTGCATCAACTCATACCAAGGGCTCGATGGTACTCTAACGGCCATAATCCCAATAGAATAAGAAAAAGAGAGGAAGGGAAAAGAAACTTAGGGTGGCACCGAAAGTAGAGAGCTTGCGATGGAGAGGAATGCAGTGTGGGGAGTCTCAAATAAAGACAATGAAGATAGCAATGCTCCCCAAACCTAAATATACTTTTGCTCGCTTAGCAGTGACCGTTGAATTTCGAAGCCAAAAAGGCAAGATATCTTTTGAGTTGTGGGATCAAGCATGCGGATCAACATAATTTGATTAATTATTGTGATCTGGATGGCTCCTCTAATGGCTCATCCATTTAAATCATGTTGATAGACGTGACCTCAGAAAGCTACCATTACAGGTGTCTTGTCAGTTATGGCGGCATGCGTGACTCAAAGACTGAGGTTGATAGAGTATGGCAGCATTAAAAGTGAGACAACACCCGGATCAAGCATGGGATTCATAATCTCACCACATGTTCTCTTTGACTAGTGACAGAGGCCATGATGAGAGTGATAAGCATGGAAAGTATAGGGTTGTCATTATGATTTCACGCTATATTTGACCCATTTTACATATATGAATTCTATTTTGTTTATATCTTTTGCTTCATTTATATGTTTTTCTAGTTTTGGATACTGCTCTTATGTATTTTTGATGATTGGGACGTGGATGAGAGAAAAATTGGAATTGAAGAATAAAAGAGAAAGCTCCATGGCGGGCACGGGCGCTTGTGCCCCGTTTGACCAGCTCCACACTGTGGCCCATGCCCAGCGGCATGGGCCATGCCCCACTCATCATAGTGGACATGGGCGCCTATGCTCAGCATCACGGGGCGTGTCCGCCCCCGCGTAGAAGCTTTGGAGCCCGACATGGGCACACATGTCCAGTGGCACGGGTCGATTCGGGCATCCAATTTCCATCCCTATATAAGGGGATACACTCCTTAAGGTTGAGGATCTTGATTTGGAGTCATCCAATGACCCCAAGGTGGCTAGAAGAGGCATCACGAAGGCAATTTAAGGTGATCCACACGACAAGGGAAGATTGGGAGCTGCTAGGAAGATAATTTGACGAGAAATCCTATGCGTTTCTTCCCTTTTCTTTGTTTTTTGGATTTGTATCGGATTTCTAGATATTCGATGATGTTTGTTGATTGTAACCATATGTTTATTGGGCAATTGCTAGATTCTAGGATTAGGGAGTAATTTCTTTGTTATATAAACACTTTTCTATCAATTAATTGCATGTTTAGTTTCCTTGTTTCTATGATATATCGAATTATGTATTGGATCGAATAAAATGATAGAGGGGGGTGAATATCGTTAAAAACTTTTCGGACTAAGAAAGAGCAAATACACAACAGAAAGAAATAAAGTGCACAAGAACACAAGTAGATTTTTTACTTGGTTCGGAGTCGCGGTCGACTCCTACACCAAGGCCCACGGTCCTTGACCATTTACTTTGGGCAATTCTATATTCGGTAAGATCTTTACAGATTGAGAGTACAGATATAGAATTTGAAAAACAAATTGCAACACTTTCGTAAATTTAAAACTTTACCGACGCCCGAGATGGATCGAATTCTAGAGAAGAGGGTTGTCATCGGCGCTGAAATCTCGAAATGGAACTTTGCCAGAGCGCAGCGTGTAAGGAAAGTGTTTGGAGCGTTGGAAAGAATTGTTGTTGAAGCCTTGAGGTCGAGCCCCTTTTATAGTGCCCATGGGGGCGCCTGATCCGTTGGGGGCTCCTGACACGTGCCTTCACCTGCAAGAACCTCAATCCGCAGCTCGGTCAGCGCTTTTCCCTTTGATTCGACACCTGGCCTGACTGGGGCGCCCGGGACCTCTCGGGCGCCTAGGTTGACCTGGTCCAATGGCTTCGTGACAGATTTGCTTCGATGACCGCTTTGTCTTTGACCTTGGGTGCCCGGGACCTCCTGGGCGCCTAGCCCAGTGTGGTTTCAAAGCAGTCTTGCTTCTTGGCAGTTTTTGGCCTTGACATTGGGTGCTCGTGACCTCCCGGGCGCCTAGCCCAGTGAACCACCCCACTCCTTTGGGGCGTCTGAGCTACAGAAACACAATCCTTCGGTCCCTGTAACCAAGGTTAGTTCCAAAACAAACCAACCAAGAGTGTTAGTCATTATTTACAGTCGTAGCTATCTTGGTTTTGACTTCAGGTCTCTCAAATGGAACCCTAGGTCGAACCGACGCCTATTGTTCCCTCGACGGGGAACGCGCCCTCACCTACTCCTCTCAAGAGAGTTTACCTTTTGCCAACCGGCTCCTCCGGTTGGACTTTTGCCCAATCCACCTGACCAGGTCTTCGTGCCCAACATCCGGTCAGGTCTTCTTGCCCAACTTTCGGTCAGGTCTTCGGTGCCCAACCCCTTGCCAGGACTTCGAGCCCAGTGCTCGACCAGGACTTCTTTGCCCGACTTCCGGTCATGTCTTCTTGCCCAGTCCTTGACCAGGACTTCTTTGCCCAGCCCTTTGCTAGGACTTCTTGCCTAGTGTACCTAGGACTTCTTCCTGCACACTCAGTAAATAGGTTAGATCACAATAACATCATAACTTCTGAACCCTTTGCCATTACCAAAACCCAGGTTTGACTTAGGTGCTGCCTGCACCAACAATCTCCCCCTTTTTGATTTATGGCAATACGGTTCAAAAAGTTAAGTTAATAAAGCAAGTAAAATACTTAATTTCCTCCCCCTGGAAGAAATCTCCCCTTGAGTTTTTCAAAAATATGTGGGGTTTTTGAAAACTTTTCTTAGTCCTTGTTTATCCATAAAATGAAGAGATTTTTCAGGTTTTCAACACTTAGAAAATTTTCATAAAGGATTTAAGTTAGAAATTTTTCCAAAATATTTTTGAGCACTTTGAAAATTTTTCAAATTACTTTTGAAGTTAACACTTAGAATTTTTGAAGTTTTAACACTTAGAAAATTTTCAAACAATTTTAACGTTAACACTTAGAAAATTTTCTAAAACAATTTTGAAGTTATACTTAGAAAATTTTCAAAATGATTTTGAAGTTAACACTTAGAAAATTTTCAAAACAATTTTGAAGTTATACTTAGAAAATTTTTAAAATGATTTTGAAGTTAACACTTAGAAAATTTTCAAAACAATTTTGAAGTTATACTTAGAAAATTTTTAAAATGATTTTGAAGTTAACACTTAGAAAATTTTCAAAACAATTTTGAAGTTATACTTAGAAAATTTTCAAAAAGAGTTTTGAACTACTTTACTTTTTGAAAAAGGAGATAAAAGTTTTTGAAAAAAAATTAATTTAGAAAATTTTAAATTTTAAAATCTTTTCTTTTCTCTCCTTTCCAATCTCTCCTCCTTTGCCATATATCAAAAAAAATATAGCAAAAAAATGAGTAAGGAAAGTGAAGTGTTGTATGGAACCAATTCTAAGCATAAACTGGACTAAAACAATTTAGATTTTCTCTTTCGGGTCCTGTCTAACCCAGTTAGCTACTTACTAACTGTTATAAACAATAGCTTTCGCTAGGGTTAGTCTAGTTAAGTGTCTGATCAAGTTAGATTTTCTAAGCTTGATACTTAACCTGATTACTGTTCAATTGGTATTTATTGCCCCAATTACTACAGATGCACTGACTTAAAGCATCTTGAATCAAGGCATAGACCTAAGCATCTCAACCCAGTCTAGGTTATCAATCAAAACTACCTTAAGGTGCTAGTGAGATGCTGGCTTCTAGATCTATAAGTGCATGCAGTTCTAGGGTTAGGGCCTAAGCTAAGTCCATTTGCGAAAAAGTCCTAGTTTTGAAGGGGTAAGTTTTTCAAAAACTAAGTCGGAAATCATTTTATATTTCAAGATAAAAATGATTTTTCAAATATATATCAGATAAGAAATAAAACAGTTTTATTTGAACAAAAACATAAGTAGAGCAGTTATATTCTACTAAGCATAACCCTAACTGCCTTCTTAGTGAGCTGAACTCAGACTCAGGTAAGGGTTTGGTGAAGATATCAGCTAAGTTTGATTTTGAGTCTACATGCTTAAGGACTATTTCACCCCTGGCTACATGATCTCTCACGAAGTGATGTTTGACCTCTATATGTTTTGTTCTAGAGTGTTGGATTGGGTTCTTGGTTAGATTAATTAAACTTATGTTATCAATGTAGACTTAGGTTTGGGTGTAATCAAGCTGGAAATCCTTAAGAGAGTGCATCATCCATAGGAGTTGTGCTACACACTCTCCTAAAGCAACATATTCTGCTTCGGTTGTAGATAGAGCTACGCAGTGTTGCTTTCTACTGCACCAACTTACTAGACTATTTCCTAAGAGTTGACAGCTTCCACTTGTACTCTTTCAACCTAGTTTGCATCGAGCATAGTCAGAATCAGAGTATCCTGACAAGTCAAAAGTTGAGGTCCTAGGATACCAAATCCCTACATTTAGGGTGCCCTTAATGTATCTAAGTATTCTTTTTAGGGTTGCTAAGTGTGTTTCCTTAGCACATGTTTGGTATCTAGCACACATTCCTACAGCGAAAAGGATATCAGGTCTGCTAGCTGTAAGGTAAAGTAGACTTCCAATCATACTTCGATATAGTTTAAGGTCTACAGGTTTACCTTCAGGGTCACTATCAATTTTTACATTTGTGGTCATAGGGGTACTTATGCTTTTGGAGTTATCCATTTTAAATTTCTTTATTAACTCCTTAGCATATTTAGATTGATGAACATAATTTCCATCCCTAGTTTGCTTAATTTGTAGTCCTAAAAAAAAGTTGATCTCACCAACTAAGCTCATTTTGAATTCTTTTTTCATTATTTTTATAAATTCTTTTAAGAAGTTTGAATTGGTGGATCCAAAAATTATGTCATCAACATAGATTTGGGCAATGAAGATGTCTTTTCTAAGGTTTTAACAAAGAGAGTTGAGTCAATTTATCCTTGGTTAAATTCTTTAGAAATGAGAAAAGTTGATAGGTGTTCATACCATGTCCTAGGTGCTTGTTTTAGTCCATACAGTGCTTTATTAAGTTTGTAAACGTATTCGAGTTTTTCTATGTCCTCAAAACCGGGGGGTTGTCCTACATAGACTTCTTCTTTGATGAACCCATTCAGAAAGGCTGACATAACATCCATTTGATAAAGTTTAAATCCTTTATGGGCTGCAAAAGCTAACAACATTCTAATAGACTCAAGTCTGGCTACTGGGGCATAGGTTTCGTCATAGTCTAACCCTTCGACTTGACTGAACCCTTTTGCTACTAAGCGGGCTTTATTTCTTACTATTTCCCCTTGGTCATTTAGTTTGTTCCTAAATACCCACTCAGTATCTATGATGGATTTGCCCTCAGGTTTAGGTACTAGTTCCCAGACTTGGTTTCTCTCAAATTGGGCTAATTCCTCTTGCATTGCTATGATCCAATCAGGATCAGGTAAGGCTTCCTCTATAGTCTTTGGTTCAATTTTTGAAATCAGTGCAATTTGACTAAGATTTCTATAGGAAGACATAGTTCTAACTCCTAAGATTGGATCACCCACAATTTGATCAGAGGGGTGACTGAGTCTGGGTTTCTTGGTTCTTCTAGAACTTAGTTCAGCCTCAGGTTCGGCTGGACGGTTCGGTTCAGTATTTGGTTCAATTACTTGGGTTGTTTCAATTGTTGGTTCAATTGACGCAGTAGTTGGTTCAATAGTTAGTTCATTTAGAGTTTCAACTAGTAGTTCAATTGATGATTCCATAATTTGTTCATTATCTTCTTGATCAATATTTGATGGATTCAGGTTTGGATTATCAGGTTTTGAATTAATTTCCTCATCAAATATTAAATTCGTTGTTCTTCAATTTTGTTAGTTTGTCTATTGTAGACCCTATAGTGTTAGTAGGAGCCCTAGAGCCAATTATGTGATGATTGACTAGGGACATTTTATATCATATTCTATCATTAATAAAGGCATGTTTGGTTATTATACATACTTTGTATTTGTACCAAATAACTAAGTATAATAATGTCCTTGTGTAGTAGGTTCTTATCTACATCATATCGATTGGTTGAATCGATAGTGAGATGATGTAGAGAACACTACAGTAAACTATTACTAGTCGAGCATTAATATTCAAGGACAATATTAATGCATGGAAACTAGCATGTAGGTCAACTGATGACTTGAGCTCACAAGTCATGGATATGTGATATCAAGTTGACACATGGGTATACATTGGAGAATGTGTACTGAATTGACCCGCCATGAGAAAGTTTCATAGATTGTCATATGAGTGTCATAAACTTTCTCATGTGACTATTAGTATGAATAGTCCTTAGACTTGAAGTCACTACGGTTCCCTACATAAGGAGTTATGTACTTTAGTATCGTCAAACGTCACCCGTAACAGGGTGGAATATAAAGGTGATCACTGGGTATATAATGAATTATGAGGAGGGATGTGAGTGATGTAGATGGGATCTATCCCTCCCATATGACGGGAGTGATATCTGTGGGCCCCTTGATCGAGTAGGACTACTAAAACGCATAGCCATGCTCAAATGAGTCAATATGAGATATTGAGCTCATTTGTTTGAGTGAGTCTACTCGGGGATCAAGAAACACAAGATTGATTGAGGATGACACGGTCTATGGCTCATTGGTCAATCTAGATATCAAGGATAGAAGGACAAGGTCATACAATATCATAGTCACGGAGGTTTAGTCGGATCTCGACTTTTCTTGTTACTTGGGTAGCAATGATGCATTGCTAGATGCCGCTCATTGCTTATGTGTCTAAAGGGTTTAGGCGCATTGCCAACATCGCGAGAACCTATTGGGTCACACACTAAGGACATGATGCTTCGGGAGCCCGAGTTGGGAACTCGGGAGATCTGAGCCCGAGTTAGGAACTCGGGAGGTCAGTTAGGGAGCTCGAGTTGGGAACTCGGGAGCGCGGGGCGGCAGCTCGGCACTCGACAGACTGAGCTGGGAGCTCGACAGACTGAGTCGGGAGCTGGGCACTCGGCAGACTGAGCTGGGAGCTCGGCAGACTGGGTCGGAGCTCGGTAGACTGGGTCGGGAGCTCAGCACTCGGGAAACTTGGTCGGGAGACATGGTCGAGAGCCCGAGAGGCCCGGTCGGGATTACAGGGAAAGTTCATTAAAGTGTTTAATGAAGGGAAAAAGAAAATATTCTTTTCTTGCATGGGAAAAGATGAAGAGCTACATAAAAAGATGTGCTCTTTATTGGTATTAATGAAGGAAGCCAAAGAGACACAAACCCCTTCATATTCATGGGATGAATATAAAAGAGGGCCTTGTGACTTTGGATGATGGCTTCCTCTTCTTCTTCCCTTTGTTCTTCCCTCCCTCATCTTCCTCTTTTGGCCGAAACCCTATTGTAGGGTTCTTGGTGTTCTGCGAGCTACCTCAAGTTGCTAGCACAACTAAGGTAGCTCTTCCGAAGTTGAGAGATTATGTCCGTGTGGATACGAATAGAGGCACGGACACTTGAACGTGCAAGAGATCCGGCGCACCTTGGACGAGCGGGATAAGCAAAGGGCACGCTTCAAAGGTATACACTGTAGATAGATCTATTAGATAGATGAACATTGCACGAGTTTTCTTTCGCATGGATCGCTCGAGGGTTCTTGTTTCCGCTGTATTTTTATGTTTTTGTACCGGGAGAACCCAACATATAGGCCCTACTTGTTGTTGAATATCCTAAAAATATTCCAGGGGTTGACTTAGACTAAAATTTCCCTAGGTAGCCCTTGGTGTTTAGGATATGGACTTTGCACCCAAAGACCCTTAGGTAATGTAGATTTGGAAGTCTATGGTAATATAGTTCATAGGGAGTTTTATTATGTCGTTTGTTAATTAGGACCCTATTTTGGATATAGTAAGCCTTACTAATTGCTTCTGCTCAAAATTGGTTAGCTAGGTTGAATTCATTGAGCATAGTCCTAGCGGCTTCCTGTAGGGTTCTATTCTTCCTTTCTACTATCCCATTTTGCTGGGGGTTCTAGGACACGAAAATTCATGAATATACCCGTTTATCTTGTAAAATTCCTCAAACCTTTGGTTTTCAAACTCTCCCCCGTGATCACTCCTGTCATTTGATTTTGGTATCATTTTGATTCTCAATTACCTTACATAGGTCAATGAATAGATTTAGGGTTTCATCCTTAGTTTTTAGGAATCTTACCCAAGTGAACCTAGAGTAATCATCGATAATGACTAAGTAGTACCAGTTTCCACTTAGTGACTTGGCTCTATGTGAATCAAATAGGTCAAGGTGCAAGAGCTCAAGTGTGGTTTGAGTTAGGTCTAATTGAATTTGTTTGTGAATAGACCTGGTTTGTTTACCTTGGTTACATGAGTCACATGTCATGTTTTCATGGTTCTTAATTTTTGGTATTCCTTTAATTAGACCAAGTTAGGTGATTTTTTAAATTAGTCTTAAATTAGTGTGACCTAATCTCCTATGCTAGAGGTTTGATTCCTCTAACTGAGTTAAGAGACATTTAGGTACTAAGGGTAGATTTATAGTATAAACATTATTTTTCCTAGTGCTCTTAAGCATGACTTCTGAGTCTTGCAAATTTCTAATCAGGCAGTCAGAGTTAGTAAAGGTAACTACATAGCCAGTATCATATAATTGACTTATACTAAGCAAATTAAACTTAAAGTTCTCTACCAAGAGTACCTGTTTAATTACAAAATCAGATTTGAGCTCAATGTTACCTGACCCAATGACTTTAAGTGTAGCATTGTTGCCAAATGCTACTGAGCCTAGGTTCTTGAACTTGAGTTTGGTGAATTTCAATTTGTCTCTAGTTATATGTCTGGAGCACCTGCTATCCAACATCCATTGGTCCAAATCTTTATGTTCCTACACATAAAGAATTTATTGATTTGGATCCAATTAGAATTAAGGATAGCTTAAATTGATTTTCACAACCTAGTATGTCTCACCCAATCTAGTGTTATCAATCACGTTAACCTTATGGGTTTTATGAGACAGGTTTTAACAGAAGTAATGATTTTATTTTTTAAAAAAACATGTTTAATTTTGAAAAGTTGAATTAATTTTGAAAACAGTTTAATTAAGTTTTAAGTTTATTTTGAAAAGTGGTTGAATCTAAGATTAATTAAAATTTGTGTTAGATTCAAATTTGATAATAGTAAAGTGAATTTGATTTTCAATAATCGGCTTCCCGGTCTTGGTGAGGCACTAGGCCTTCTTTGGTTGTAACCTTATTGGATCATCAACCCTTTCCTTGACAAAGCCTTTTATTAAAAATTCATCTTCAAGTTACTCCTTGAAAGATTTTGGTCTAACTAGTTTGGGTTTTGGATCGGTAGCTTCGGCTAGTTCCGCCAAAATGGCTTCCCTAACGTACTATCAACTCACCTCCGCCCAATACTATGTTATTCAAATTTCAATTAAGTCATTTCAATCCTTAGTCTAACCAGTCCTAGGTCTAAACATGATAATTTGCAGAAATAAATAAACAATCAAGCATACAATTCAAATTACGGAGAAATAAAATTTATCTAATTATAAAAATTATTTTTAAATTAGCTCCCCCTGGACTAAAGCTACGATAATGATTAGGCAAGATATGAATCTTGTCCTTGGGGATCCAAAACTAGTTTGGTCCAGCTTGGTTATTCAAGCAAAGTTTTGGTACCCATGCTTGAATTTTAGGTCTAGATTGGTTCAATACAGCATAGTATGACCGTTGTCTCGACTTGGTTCGATACCCTAACCCGGATCGATTTAGAACGGACTTCTATTTTCCAAGGATCATGTCAAGACCCTTGGAACCCGAAGTAAATCGTTCTAAAGCTGCTCTAAGGTCCTTGACTTGAGTTTTCAAGGAGGAGTTCTCTTTCTCAAGCTTTTCAACTTGAGTAGAGGTTCCTTCTTGAACCTTCTCGGTCAAGGATCTAGAGTCAGCTTCCTCTTTCAGGAGTTTTACTTCCTGTCGGAGGGACCCGACTCGGATTTTGGCTTTCGCCAAGTTACGAGATATGTAAGCAATTAACTTTGATAATTCAATTTCAGAATAACCACTTACTGTTATTTTTCTATTTTCGAAATTGTGAGTCTTCCGTCATCCGGCTCCGATTCCGATCCGGTGTCGATGTCTTCCGAAGCGGTTAAGGCAAGAAGATTTGACTGTGAGGCCTCTTCTTCTTCTTCGGAGGAAGATTCGTCTCACGTGGCTTGAAGAGCCTTCTTCCTTCGAGTCTTCTTGGCTTCCTTTAGATTAGGGCACTCCGATTTGTAGTGTCCCTTCTTGTTGCATTTGTAGCAGGTCACATTTGGTTTGGTCTTCGAAGTTGAAGGTTCCGCTGAATCTTCCTTTCTTTGGCTGGCTTTCCTTCTGTTGGTCTGATGCTTGAGTTCCTTGTAGTAGTCCCGGGCTAGCCGAACCAGCTTAGGTCGATCCCCTTTACTATCTTCTGAGTCTGAGTCAGACTCGGGTGCAGGTTAAGGCTTTTTCTTGGCTACCTTTCCTTGGGTTTTACCTGCAAGAAAAACAATACCTTTCTCGGCCAAAGTGCAGTTAGTCTGCTCATGTAACTCTAATTCAGAAAATAATTCATCTAATTTTATTTTAGAAAGATCCCTAGAAACCTTGTAAGCATCTACCATAGATGCCCACAGAGTATTTCTTGGGAAAGCATTTAAGGTATACTTGATATGGTCACGATTTTCTACTTTGTGATCGATAGTGTGCAAGCCGTTCATCAGCTCCTAGATCCTGGCGTGGAGTTGTGCTGCTGATTCACCTTCGTTCATTTTGATTGTGTACAATCTGTTCAGCAGTAGGTCCCTTTTGCTGATTCTGGTGTCGGAGGTACCTTCGTGCAACTCAATCAGCTTGCTCCAGAGTTCTTTAGCACTATTGAAGGGACCCACCCGGTTCAGTTCTTCTTTGGTTAATCCGCATTGCAGTGTCTGGGTTGCCTTTGCATCAGCCTCAATCTTTTTCTTCAGCGAGGCGTCCCATTCTGAGTAGTGTTGTGCCACTCCTTCAGCGTTCTTGGGGATTTCAAGGCCAGATTGGATAATAATCCACATATCTACCTGAGTTTTCAGGTGGACTTCCATCCGACTCTTCCAGTAGGAGAAGTCTTCTCCACTGAAGAGTGGTGGTCTGGCTGTGCTGAAACCCTCTTGCATGGCCATAATAATTTCTGAAATAAAACAAAAACAAGGAAACTTTGTCCCAATACTTGGTCTTGGATTAGTAGTACGGGAATAAAAAATTAATCGAGAAAACGCGATCAAGTGGTGTTGCACCAACCTCGATTAACGAGAAAAATTCGAAGGAAAAAAAATTAAAAATTTCATAAAATCTGAAAATATTCTCAAATTGGTGGTTGCACTAGATTTGAGCCACCCGCTCTGATACCACTTGTTGGATCGAATAAAACGATAGAGGGGGGAGAATATCGTTAAAAACTTTTC
>JAGFNQ010000887.1:259404-277086 GCA_024364735.1 Boesenbergia rotunda | reverse complement strand
AGTGTATCCGAGATGAGAAGCTTTACCATTCAACTCAACATACCCATGATGATAAGTTTCACCATTCGGCTCAGCTTATCCAAGATGAGAAGCTACTTTATTCAACTCATCTTATCTCCCCCTTTCATCTCGGTTGAGCTGAGATGAGAAGTTGTACATACCCAATGCTCTTGCCCATTGGTCTCGACCACCGAAATGACACTCCGGTCCAGTTCTCTCAGCCTCGCTGATCCGACCCCCTGCTCGTCTATCTTGGCCTTGCTGATCTGACGCTCCTGCTCAGCCCTTCAACCCCAACTGCCCTAACTTAGTCAATAACATGAGGGACAACACATGCGCTAACATAACACATGGGATAGTGTTGGTGCAGGGAGTACTAGTTAATTGAACCTAGTTTTGATAATGGCAAAGGTTTAAAGTTAAGTCTTATTGTGATATAATAGAATTGATCAAGTGTGAAAGTATCTCAGAGGAAACCCCAAGTAGGTCAACTGAATCAAATACTAGGCAAATGAAAACCCTAATAGGTCAGCTGGACCGGATACTATGAAAAGGTAGAAAACTTGGCAGATCAAGGATAACATGTAGGAAAGTTTAGATGGGTCAGTGGACCAAACATCTAGCAAGTCAATGGGTCAATGAGGACCGAACATCGAAGGAAGTCCCAAGGTTAGAGGATCAAATGCTAAGCAGAAATTTTAAACAAGTTTGGAGGATCAAATGTTTGACAATAGGTAAACTTTTCTCAGTGGGGTGGTTCTTCTAAAAAGAAGAATAGGAAAGGTTGAGTTCCGTTTAAGGGAACAATAGACATCAATCTAAACTAAGGTTTTACTAGAAATGCTGAGTCAAGATTGGGACAATTGTAATTGTCTAGCTTAATCATACTACTCATATATGCTTCTTATGCTAATTCTGTGGTGCAAGGACTTGAGATCAATAAAGTAGCATGATTCAGTTGAATTCGGCTGACCGAACTAGTACTAGGTGATCGAATATCTAGGCATCTGGGCCCTGTTTAGGCGCTCGGATGGCCCAAACTTAGCCCAGCGTGCAGATGAGGTGGCATGTTCTGATTGGGTTGTGCACACTAGCATCCAATTTCCCATATAACAATAAGTCGCAGTTGAAAAAAGTCAGATAGAGCTTTACTCATATATTGCCACATCAGTTGTCCAGGTGCCCAAAAGGAGTTCAGGCACTCGAAGGAGGATAGCTACGAAGTTGGATAGGATAGGCTAAGCTGGAGGTACCCGGGGCTAATCCAGGTGCTCAGAATGGCCAATAAAAGAACTTGCGAACAAGTGATTCAACAGCACTTCTGATCATCTCCTATTCTCGTCCTACTCTAAAATTTTGATGCATCGCCAACGTACTACTCCAACATTATACTCATGCTTCCAATCTCTATTGGTATTTAAAGTGTTTTACTTTGTTTTTTCTTTTTTTACTCGTGTTTTAATAGTAATTGTAAACTCGTTATTATTCATTATCTTTTGTAAAGACAAACCTCTTTCTCTTTTGAGAAAGAGGAAACTAGTGGATTATCCATCGAAAGTAGTCAATGATAGTGCTCTTTTTGGTCCTATAATAGGTATCAAATCGAGAGTGTTCTGAATTAGTACAAGCACCAATCAAACAAGTTTTTCATTTTTTGTTTATTTTTGTTTACTTTTTTTCTTTTATTTCTTTTCTCTCGCACTACTAATCCAAGATCAAGTCTTGAAAAATTCTTTCTAATTTTTTTTTACATGCAAGATTTATTTTGATGGCCCATTAAGAAGGCTACAACACGGCTCAACTGCCTCTCTTCTCCAGTGAGGACTTTGGCTATTGGATGGGCTGAATGAGTTACTGTAACGCCCGCTTTTTTTTTCTTTTCCTAAATCGGCGTTACGCTAACGTACTTAGGGGCATGTGAACATCGTAAGGCAGCGGAATACTTAAATCTTACATATACATGCACCTAACTATCCTTCCTAACATGGTGACATGGAACTTGGCATAGTAACTTCATACTTAGCATCATAGCATACTTAACATCATATCATACTTAACATCATATCATAAAGTCACCTAAGTCATTCAGTAAGCACAAAAGTAGCAAACGTAAAGTTTTAGCTTAAGACTTGTAAATGTATCTCTTCCTTGGCCAAGTCACTACCACACACATATTCTTGTCCCTCCTGCTGCTTCCCCCTATTGTCCTCTTGTTTGATCTACGGTACAAGGAAATAAGACTATAAGCACATAGACTTAGTAAGACTCTTTTCTACTCACTAAAACCATTCGTCACATTAAACATAAGCACACAAAACATTAACATAACTTGGTGCTTGGCATGAACCATAAGCATAAGACTTCAACCATTCTTAACGATATCTACACATGACATACATATAAACATAAAAGCATAATTAACATGGCATGATACATGGCATACATATAAACATAAAAGCATAATTAACATGGCATGATACATGGCATACATATAAACATAAAAGCATAAAACATTATTATCTTGGCATAATGGATAGCATGAATGAATGCATGAGTCAAATGCATATACATAAGGATGCTTACTTTTAAAATCATACTTTTTAAATACTTAAACATCATCACAACATCATTGGGGTCCCCGGCTTGTACCACATACATACATCATAAGCGCGCATCCCTAAGTAGATACGAGGTAGCGAGCCCCGACCTACTAGGGTAAGGATAGCATAGTCGGTAGTCCCAGAACCGGGGTGTTCTTAAGGTGTCCATCCCTGTTGCACAGCTACGGTAGTGCCAGAACCGTGGACAGCATAGTCGGTAGTCCAAAACCGGGGCGTTCTTAAGGTACCCATCCCTTGGACCCATACTTCGGTCTGGTACAAGCCCATTCATAAAGTAAAATAACTTCACATACTTCGTTATTCATGGAACATTCATGGCATACTTAAACATAGCATAACTTTGTTACATGAAGCATGACATAAATCATACTTGACCTTTCATCGTTCATACTTAATACCTAGCATCATGATGCCCTAAGGCATAAGCATTATCTTCATTCATAAACATGGCATGCTTACATAAACATCATTCTTGTTCATAGTGCTTGCATAATCATGATACATAAGGTATGCACTACATTGCATTCATAAAACATGACATATTCACATAGACCATTCTCCTAATTCATCTACTTGCATGATCATGATACATAAGGTAAGCCTTGCATTACATTCATAAAACATGACATATTCACATAAACATTCTCCTAACTCATCTAACTTGCCTGATCATGATACATAAAATAACCATGGCATCTAACATAATCATATCAAACATGAACTATAACGCCTAAGGTTAGGGTTAAAGATAACATAATTTCTACCACATGCTTGAACCTATATATCATAATAAGCCATAAACCATCATTCTTGAAACCCTAACTCCACCTAAACCCCATTTACATGGCTTGGCCGAAACTTGTAAGGAAAGGGTTCAACCATTCAAATGACATGTAAGGTAGCATAACGTAAATACAAGACCATACATTACTTATAAGTCATAGGAAGCTATTAGGGCTCATGTTTTAGGGTTAACCCTAACTCCTAGCCCTTCTTCCTAGGGTTGGCTGAAACCCACATGGACCATGGGTCCATGGAAAATTTATAAAAATTCCAATTAAACATCTAACACCACCCATGTCATACCATAGGAGCCATTGGAACTCATACTTGCCACAAACCCTAACTCCTTGCCCTATTACCCATCTTAGCCGAAACTTGTAGGGCCTCTAGGCCATGTGAAAATTCACATAAAACATCCTCAACCTCCCTTGTATCCTTAGGGTATACAAGACATACACTTGGAGGGTTAAATTCATCCCTTGCCATGGACTCCTTATCATGGTCCCAAGCCCTAGAAGGTCTTAAGGTATTCCAAAAATTCCTAAAAATTATACTTATTCTCTAAACATCATGAAAACACTTTAGAAAGCATGATTTAGATTTTTAACATCATCATGGACCCAAAACCCATGGTGGTCGAATACCTTAGGGTCCCAAAACATGGTTTTATCAACATCAAATCTAAAACCAACTTTATATTATGCTAGAAATCACAAAGAAACTATTATACCACAGGTGAGGGAGTCTTACCTTAGGGTATCTTGGTTTTAGACCTTAGGTTTGGGAGAAGGATGAAGACCTTTGTGCTTTTTAACCACCTCTAGCCTTTGTAACCTTGAACAAGAATCTTGGATCTTGAAGGAGTGGACTTCTTGTGGACTTTTTTCCCAAAGAAAACCCCTCCTATGGGGTTCGGCTAGAAGGAGGAAGAAGGAGAAGAAATGTGGCTTGGTGGATGAGGAGAAGAGAAATGAACCTTAATGGTTAAGTTATCTCTTATTTATGCACCATGAAGAGGGGTAAGTGAAGAGACATGGTGCCTTCTCTCATGTGACTCTTCACTTCCTCTAGCCTTAACAAGAATTTACTTCATTCCCTCATAGCACTCCCTTGCTAGTTGAATTGGTTAGTGCATGCATGGTTGTAGACTAGGTCCAAGGTTCATTCCTTGGTGCATGCACTTTATTTTTATTTTCTTTTTATTTCATTTTTTCTTATTTTCGAAAATTCCCTAAAATTCCCCCATAATCATGCTAACATTCCAAATTACAATTCTTTTATATTTATATTAATTTCTACCTAATTAAAACCCATTTTTGAAGCCCATATAAGGCCCATTAGTACTTAACTTCTCAATTTAAATGAGAAAATCATGTATCTCCAGCCTAGGGTTCGTACTAATATCTCTAGGTTCCTCGGAAAATTATCTAGACATGATCAATATTTTAAGAAAAATATTAAGATAATTTTCCGGGTCATTACAGTTACCACCTTAAGATCCAAGTGATATATGAATAGTGATCCAGATAGGATTCACTCTCCCACCAACAAAGGAGTTCCACTCGGATGCAACAAGTAGGACAATACAACAAAAAAGAAGATTGAGGCTGGCGCTAAAGTTACTCAGATCCTTAACACGGTTTGACCAAGGAGTAACTCAACATATTTGAACCTTTCATCAGCACGAAGACCTATGGGATAAGCTAGTCGAACTATGCGAAGGGACTTTTGACACCAAAGTAAGTAAATGAGATTTATTGTTAAATAAATTATATAACATTGAAATGCAGGATGGAGAGTCGACATGTTAACTACAAACCCGAATCTAAGATCTACTCAATGTACTCCACTATATCTAATAACAAGTGGAGAACCATGATGTTATAAGGTATCCATTGAAAGCCTTCCCTACGAATACCTTATAGGCATCTATGGTAGATGCGTACAAGGTTTCCAAGGATCATTCAGTTATTAAATTAGATGAATTATTTTCTAAATTTGAGTTGCATGAGTAGACTAATGCTACACCTGCCGAAAAAGGTATTGCTTTAATTACAGATAAAATCAAAAGCAAGGAGCCAAAGCTAAAATCACAACCCAAACCCAAATCCTATGATAAATCTAATTCTAAAAAATGAGGAAATTACCTCCAAACTAGTCAACATAGTTCAAAAGATGTTCAAGAAAAAATGAGGATTAACTAGAAAGGAGATAAAAGAAAATAAGAATGAGTCCAACTGAACCACAAAATCCAAGTCCAACAGGATCTGCTACAAGTGCAACTAGAAGGGGCACTACAAAACCGAATGTCCAAACTTGAAAAAGGACAAAAAACAACGAAGGAAGAAAACACTAAAAGCAACATGGGTGAGTTGCCATCGGAAGAGTCTAACGAGGAAGAACAAGCTTAAACAAATTTCCTAGCACTAACACGAGAAAAAGTGGTCGAGGCCAAATCTGATCCTAGAATAACCACGGATTTGTATCCATTTCAAAGAATTCAAAATCTGAGGTAGACTCTCCCTTAGTGTAACGCCCGCCTTTCTCCCCCCCCCCCCCCCCCCACACCTTTCGTGTGGCGGGAGGCGGCGTTACGCTAACATACATAAGTACATCATAATGCGGCGGAAGATTTTAAAAACTTAACTTAATTCATATATGCAACTAGCACTTAAATCATACATTCATATCTTAACTATCATTCCTAACATGGTGACATGGTAACCTCGCATATAAACATCATAGGTAGCATCATGATATAAACATCCCATAAGTCATCCATAAGTAACATAAGTAGCAAGGGTATTTTTTTCCTAGACAAACCATCATAAGTATAGCATGAGACTTATTAGAAATATGCCAAAATGTAGAACATGTGACAAAGCATAATTATTAGAAACTTTCTCTTTTTCTTTTGTCATGTCACTGCCACACACACACTCGTGCCCTTCCTGCTGCTTCCCCTAGTATCCTCTTGCTTGATCTGCGGTATAAGAAATAAGACTATAAGCACATAGGCTTAGTAAGACTCTTTCCTACTCACTAAAACATACATCGCATAACATAACATATCACGTTCTTAACATATACTTAACATGGCATAGTTCTTGACATATCATAAAGCATATACATACTTATCATGGCATCATTCTTAGCATGAACATAAGCATAAAACATACTTAATCTGTCATAATTCTTAACATGAACATAAGCATAAACATACTTATCATTGCATAATTCTTAACATTAACATAAGCATAAAACATACTTATCATGGCATAATTCTTAACATGAACATAAGCATAAACATATTTATTATGGTATAATTCTTAAGATGGACATAAGCATAAACATATTTAACCTATCATAATTCTTAACATGAACATAAGCATATAACATACTTATCATGAATGAATGCATGAGTCAAATGCATATATCGTAAGGATGCTTATTTGAAAACCATAATTATAAATACTTAAACATAATCATAACATCATGGGGGTCCCCGGCTTGTACCACATACATACATCATATGCGCGCATCCCTAAGTAAATACGAGGTAGCTAGTCTCGACCTAATAGGGTAGGAACAGCTACAGTAGTTCCAAAAACCGAGGCGTTCTTATGGTGGCCATCCCTGTTGGACAGCTTTGGTAGTCCCAGAACCGTGGAAAGCTACGGTAGTCCAGAACCGAGGCGTTCTTAAGGTGCCCATCCCTTGGACCCTTACTTCGGTCCGGTACAAGCCCATTCATAATAAAGTAAAATAACTTCACATGCTTCCTCATTCATAGAACATACATAGCATAAACATAATCTTGTTTCATGGAGCATGACATAAGAGTAGGAACAGCTACGGTAGTTCCAGAACCGAGGCGTTCTTAAGGTGCCCATCCCTTAGCATGACATAAGCATACTTGACCTTTCCTCATTCATACTTAATGCATAACATCATTATGCCCTCAAGGCATGAACATCATCATCATTCATCATCTTCATTCATAAAATATGTCATGCATACATCATTATGCCTTAGAGCCATGAACATCATTTTCATTCATCATCTTTATTCATAAAGCATGGCATACATACATAATTAGCATCTTAATTCATAAAGCATGCATGATCATGGTACATAGGGTAAACATGAAAATGTCAACATAGCACATGCATGGACCTTCATAACCATATATCTATCATAGACATTTAACATCATACATGCGTCATTCTACTTAAACATGAGGCCTACATCATAATACATGTGTTCATGAGATATGGTTTAAAACATTCATGAATAAACATAGCACATAACCTAAACATACAAGTCATGATATATAACACATAAAACTAAGGTTTTAAGTAACATAAAAACTCTTACAACATGCTTAAACATATACATACATCATAGTAAACCCTGAGCAAGCATCCTTGCACCTTATCCAATCCCAAACCCTAGTTTAGGAGTCTTGGCCGAATATCAATAGGAGAAGGTCCCATCATTCAAGCAACATGAAAAGGTCCCATAGGTAAAAGAAACCCATACATTATATACAATGTCATAGTAAGCCATTGGACCCCATAATTAGAGCTAACCCTAACTCCTAGCCCTCCCACTTGACTTTGGCCGAAACCCTAATGGGTCACAAACACATAAAAAAATTCATAAAATTCCTAATTTACATCTCATACCTTACATATAATCCCATAGGAAACCCTTAGAACCCTTGCTTGGAGTTAACCCTAACTTCTTGCCCTATAACCTATCTTGGCCGAAACTTACAAGGATCATGAGACATGTAAAAATTCACATAAATCACCATTAACATCCCTTGCATCATGAGAAAACATAAGAAACATCATTAGAGATTTAGAACTAATCCTAGCCATGAAATCATGGTGGTGGCCGAAACCCTAGAAGCCAACCTTCATGGATTTCTCAACTTAGATCTTTAAATAAGGACTTAAATCATGATAAACATCAAAGGAAAACCATTATACCACAGGTGAGGGAGTCTTACCTTTCCCTATCTTAGATATAATCCTTGAATAGAAATAAAAAGAACCTTCTTGACCCTAGACCTCTCCTTAGCCCTTGTAGCCTTGTAGAAAGCCTTGGATCTTCAAGATGGAGTCCTTTGTGAAGCTTTTTCTAAGGGAGACAACCCTTGTGGGTTTCGGCTAGAAGAAGGAAGAAGAAGGAGAGGAATAGCCTTGGTGGAAGAAGAGAAGAAGAAGAGTAACTCCAATGTCTCTTCCTTTCTCACCTACTCCTTTTATACCCAAATGGAGGGGGCAAGTGAAGAGACATGATGCCTCCTCTCATGGTGACCCTTCACTTCCTTTAGCCTCAACTAAAATCCTCTTCCTTTTCCACTAGCACTCCCTTGCTAGGTGAATTGGTTAGTACATGCATGGTGATACATTAGGTCCAAGGTTCAATCCTTGGTGCATGCACTTTATTTTTATTTTATTTTATTTTTTTTCTTTTATTTTCGGCAATGCCCCCTAAGGCCCACCAATAGCCATGCTAATATTCCTAATTGAAACCCATTTCTATTTATATTAAATTCTACCTAAGATCCACTAATAACCATGGTACTAGAAAAGCCCATGTAAGGCCATTAGTACTTAGCTTCCTATTCCATATAGAAAACATAGATAATCATGCTAAGGTTCCTACTAGTATCCTTATGTTCCTCGAGAATCTATCTAGGCATGATCAATATTTTTAAAGGAAATATTGAGAAAATTTTACGGGTCGTTACAATACCCCCTACCTCGTGAAAGTTCGTCCTCGAACTTAGAATAGCTCCGGGTACTTGCGTCTCATCTCGTCCTCGCGTTCCCAGGTAGCTTCCTCGAACCTTTGACTTTGCCATAGGACCTTAACTAAGGGTACCTCCTTGTTCCTTAGCTTTTTGACTTCCCAATCCAAGATCTGGATAGGTCGGCTTTCAAAACTTAGGTCCTCCTGAACTTGTACTGTCTGTGGCTCGATCACCTGATCTGTATTTGGAATACACTTCTTAAGCATTGACACATGGAACACGTTGTGAATAGCCGACATCTCTTGAGGCAGCTCTAGCTCATATGCCACCTTGCCGACTCTTTTCAGAATTGGGTACGGTCCCACATAACGCGGACTTAGTTTTCCTTTCTTCCCAAATCTCGTTACCCCTTTCATGGGAGCCACTTTGAGAAATACCCAATTTCCAACCTCAAATTCCAGTGGCCTGCACCGGACATCCGCATAATTCTTCTGCCGGCTCTGAGCAGCTTCTATCCGTTGCCGAATGTTCTGTATAGCTGGGTGATGTCGTCGATGAGGTCCGTCTTGAGCCCCATTTCCTTCTTTTCACCACCCTCGTACCAACAGATTGGAGACCTACATCTCCTCCCGTACAAGGCCTCATAAGGTGTCATTCTAATAGTAGCTTGGTAGCTATTATTGTAAGCGAATTCCGCTAAACATAGGTATCGGCACCAACTCCCTTTGAAATCCAGGGCACAAGCCCGCAACATGTCCTCCAGTACTTGATTCACTCGTTCAGTTTGCCCGTCAGTCTGGGGGTGAAAGGCGGTGCTGAATCGTAGTTTAGTGCCGAGAGACTTCTGAACACACTCCCAAAAATGTGAAGTAAATCGACCATCCCTATCTGAGATGATGGTCTTGGGAACTCCATGAAGTCTGATTATCTCCTTAACATATAATTGAGCTAGTTGCTCAATCGAATAAGTCATCTTGATTGCTAGGAAGTGAGCAGACTTCGTCAACCTGTCTACAATTACCCATATTGCATCATATCCGTTTGTAGTCCTGGGGAGTCCTGAAATGAAATCCATAGAGATATCTCCCATTTCCATTCCGGAATTGGAAGTGGCTGCAGAACTCCTCCGGGTCGCTGGTGTTCTGCTTTCACTCGTTGACAGGTCAGGCAAGTACTAACATGCTGAGCCACATCTCTCTTCATACCGGACCACCAGAATTTCTCCTTCAGGTCTTGATACATTTTGGTGGATCCCGGATGCATCGAATAAGGGGTTCCATGAGCTTCTGCCAATATTTCTCTCCGTAGCTCCGGATCATTAGGGATACATAGACGATCCCTAAAGTATAATACTTCCCCATCGGCGACACGAAAACCATCGCCCTTTCCTTCCAGAATCTCCTGCTTGATTCTCTGAAGACTCGGATCACCATTTTGTTTTTCCAATATGTCCTCAAACAGCGTCGGTGTTATTGTCATGGTAGACAACTGTCCGGAGATGACCTCGACCCCAAAATTCATAATTTCCCTTTCGAGTGGCCGAGGTAATATAGATATGGACATCAAGGTGGCACTTGATTTCCGGCTGAGTGCATCGGCCACTTTGTTCGCCTTCCCCGGATGGTAAAAGATCTCACAGTCGTAGTCCTTCACCAACTCCAGCCATCGGCGTTGTCTCATATTTAAGTCCTTCTGTGTGAAGAAATATCGCAAACTCTAGTGGTCTGTATAAATCTTACACTGCGCTCCGTATAGATAATGCCTCCATATCTTAAGAGCGAAAACCACAGCGGCCAGCTCTAGATCGTGAGTGGGATAGTTCTGTTCATGTTCTTTGAGTTGCCTAGAGGCGTAGGCAATGACCTTACCATTCTGCATAAGTACAGCTCCAAGTCCTAGTTTGGAGGCGTCGCTGTACATGTCGAAGCTCTGGTTACTTTCTGGAAGAGTAAGAATTGGAGCACTTGTAAGTCTCCTTTTCAACTCCAAGAAACTCCTTTCACAGTCTTCCGTCCATTCGTACTTCCTATCCTTCCGGGTGAGAGCGTTAGAGGGGCTGCAATTCTTGCGAAGTCCTCCACAAATTTCCGATAATAGCCCGCCAGTCCGAGAAAACTTCTGATTTCGCTGGCGTTCTTTGGCCTACTCCAGTTATTCACGGCTTCAATCTTTGTTGGATCCACCATAACCCCGTCTTTGGAAATAATATGCCCCAAAAAGGCTACTTGGTCAAGCCAGAACTCACATTTGGAGAACTTTGCGTACAGTTGCTTTTCCTGAAGAATCTGTAATACTATCTTCAGATGTTCAGCATGCTCTTCTTGGTTCCTCGAATAAATAAGGATATCGTCGATGAAGACGATCACAAATTTGTCGAGGAAAGTCGAGAATACCCTATTCATAAGGTCCATAAACATAGCAGGAGCATTTGTCACGCCGAAGGGCATAACAACGAACTCAAAATGCCCGTACCTTGTTCGGAAAGCCGTCTTCGGAATGTCATCTGGTTTTACCCTGACTTGGTGATAACCAGACCTTAGATCGATTTTCGAGAAAACGGTGGCCCCTTTCAATTGGTCAAACAGGTCATCTATCCTCGGAAGGGGATACCTGTTCTTGATCGTCACGTTGTTCAGCGCTCGATAATCTATGCACATTCGCATAGATCCGTCCTTCTTCTTCACAAACAGTACCGGAGCTCCCCATGGAGAATGACTAGGGCGAATAAATCCTTTATCGAGTAACTCCTGTAGCTGTTCTTGAAGCTCCTTTAATTCAGCCGGCGCCATACGGTAAGGTGCCTTGGAGATCGGATTAGTACCAGGAACCAATTCGATCTCAAATTCCACTTCTCTATCAGGAGCTAATCCTGGTAATTCATCTGGAAATACTTCTGGGTAATTACATACAACCCTAACATCTTCGAGCTTCTGGTCCTTTGTTTGACTTACATCAACCACATGTGCTAGAAATCCAGTGTATCCCTTGTCTAACATCTTCCGGGCTTTGAGTGTCGATAAGAATTTCCTGGTTCTTTTCCGTGGCTCTCCGATAAATTCGAACATAGATTCTGCCTCGGTTTGAAAGACCACCTTTCGCTTACGGCACTCGATAGAAGCACCGTATTTGCTCAGAAAATCATTCCCATGATAACATCATAATCCTGCATGTCGAGCACTATCAGATCGCAGTAGAGTTCTCTTTCTGCGATTCCGACTGGCACAGCACGCAACACGTGAGTGGATGTCATTATTTCTCCCGAAGGCAGAGTCGTTAAGAACTTGTAGTCAAAAACTTATGGAGACATATCTATCTTCTTAGTATAGGGTACAGAGATGAACGAGTGTGTTACCCCAGTATTAAATAATGCAGTAGCATACTGACTGTAAATAAGTATCTGACCTGTGACAATCGTAGAAGCATTCGCGGCATCCTCCTTAGTAGTAGAGAAAACCGTGGCATCCGTCATAGTTGGTGGAGCCTCCAATCTCTCTTGGCTCATCGGAGTACCTTCCAGCTCAGCTTGCATATAATGTAATTTTGCCGGTGCACTCTGGTACTGAACAAGCTGCTGCGGAGGTGCCTGGTTCTTGGTAGGACAGTAAGAGGCCATGTGCCCTTCCACTCCCCAAATGAAACACCGGTTCGTACCTTTGCGGCATTCCCCGGGATGCATTTTCCCGCATGTAACACACAGGGGAAACCTGGACTATTTATTTGTTGAGCCCCCTTGGGAGTTGTTCCATGGCTGTCGTTTACCACTCTGGTTTCCCTTCCAATTAGCGTTGGTACTCTGAGGTTTCTGACCTCTTTCATTTAATGCCTTCCTTTGCTGATTGATATTGTTCAGGTAATGCTCGGTGAGTAGGGCACTAATAAACAGCTCCTCAGCGGTCTGCGGTCTGTTAACTCCGCCGGCCACGTTCAGGGCTATCTCGGGTCGCAACATCTTTAACATAAGTCGGACCCTTTCTTTCTCAGTGCAGACCAGCTCAGGGCATAGACGAGCCAGTCGATAAATTTCTTCATGACTTCATTGACGGAGTGTTTGTTGGTGACACGCAACATCTTTAACATAAGTCGGAATTCCGTGAACTCATCGTAGTGTTTGTTGGTGACACGCATATTGAAGAATTCTTCGAAGAACTCTGATTCGAAATCTGACCACGTCATCTGATTCACCTATCTCTTGGCCTTGACCCTTTCCCACCACATTCTGGCATCTCCAGAAAGGCAGAATGATGCACACTTGATCTTCTCATGTTCAGGCCAGTCCAGCAGGTCCATTGTACTCTCCACGGTCTTGAACCACGCCTGGGAATCCCATGGTTCGCCAATACCCGAGAAATTTTTCGGTTTCAGCCTCAACCACTGGATCAGATAAGCCTCTTGTCGTGTTACAGTGGTCGAGCCTGTCAGAGGAGTTTGCGTAACCGTAGGTGCGACGGGTATAGCAGTCTGGTTCGCCGGTGGAGTAGTAGAATTTTCTTACTGGTTCATCAAGGTATTAATGGTTTGCTGCTGCTCAGTAACTTGACGCTGAAGTTGGGTCACTAATTGCATCAGGTCAAACAAGGGAGTAGTCTCATTAAGTCTGTTACTTTGTCTTCTAGCCATGCTTTCCTTCATAAAGGACGAGTATGGATAATATGAGTTATTGTTATTCCAACCCCCGTATTACATTTTAAAGTATTTGATTTCATAAAACATAAGGTAAAGTATCGTTCATATCTATGTTCGTGCAGTTTGCACTAACGGTCAAACTCGGGTTTTGATGTATGACAAAGTGGTTAAAGTTAGGATTGTTGGTTTTTAACCTCTTTACTAAGTGTGCAGGGTTGAAAGACTTAGGACCAGACACCAGGCTGAAGTCCAGGATGGTTGAGTCCTAGCAAGAAGTCCAGTGGGTCCGCGGGACCTGACAACTGGCTAAAGACCAAGTTGATTGAGACTTGGCAGGAAGACCAGGGTGGTTCAGCCTTGGCAGGAAGTCCTGGTGGGTCAAGAAGTCAAGTAAAGCTGCACAAAGGGTAAGTGAGGTAAGTCACTGGAGGAGCGAACCAGTGAGGACGAGTCCATTTATGGGACTTTAGGCGCGGTCCAATTTAGACCCATTTGGGTGATCTAAGTTGAGGCCTGGTTAGATCCTGGTCTAAGAGACAGGGTCTAATTAACTATGATTATATTTTACTCCAATATATTTGATAACATTATCTTACAGGGTTTGTTTGATATATGGACTAAGCTACAAAACATTTCTTGTGTAAATTAAGTCCTATCCATTTTGTTTAATTACTTAGTTACATCTTAGTTAATTGTTTATTAATTCATACTTTTTGGTGAAGCATGAGGAAAGAAACAAATCTCCTTTGAATTAATTTTTAATTTGCTAAAACTTGTTCACTTCTTGTTAAATTAATTCCTATCCATTTTGTTACATCTTATTTAATTGTTTATTAATTCATACTTTTCGGTGAAGCATGAGGATAGAAACAAATCTCCTTTGAATTAATTTTTAATTTGCTAAAACTTGTTCACTTCTTGTTAAATTAATTCCTATCCATTTTGTTACATCTTATTTAATTGTTTATTAATTTTCGGTGAAGCATGAGGATAGAAACAAAGTCTCCGCAGGAGATTGGATTGTGCCGCTTCAAATATTGGATAAGGAGCACACGTGAATAGGATCTGGATGAGACCCAAAAAGCTCGAGAGCCCCTCTATAAAAAGCCTTGTTGTAGAGCTTGAAGGAACATCGAAATATCTTTCTGAAAAAAAAGGCTTTTCAAGTGCTCTCTCTTCCAAACTCTCCTGCTGCGGTCCAAGCTACGACGTGTTCACGTTTGATCGCTGCCGGAACTTCAACCCCAACATCTGAGCCCATCTAGGAGATCTTCTAAGTTATTGGGTAACGCAATTTTGATTTCTTGCATTTAATTACTTGAAAGTGTGGGGTTGTCACACTTTCAATTCTTTTGTACTCGCCTACTCTATCGGGGTTTACCGGTAGAGAGTTTTAGTGGATTGGCCCAACGGAAAGGTCCGAGGGACCTGGCCTTCGAGTAGGATCGCCGAAGCTCCGAACGAAGTAAAACTACCTGTGTCGTTTGTATTGGTGTTTCGTTCGTATTTAATTTTTCCGCTGTGCACGGCTTTTTAAAGCGCTCTAATTTTTTTAAAAAGTCACGTGATTCACCCCCCCTCTCACGTGCATCGATCCACAAGTGGTATCAGAGCCTAGTACGCTCTGTAATCGGTGCAACCACCATAAGAGCCGGGGGAAATCTAGTTCTTTTTTTTCGATTTTTGGTTTTTCGCTACACATGATCTAAATTAGGTATTGTTGCCTAGATTTGGATTATTTTTTTCGTTCGTTTGATTTACTCGAATTTGGTGCAACACCATTTCGAGTCGCTCTTTCTCTTCTCTTCTCCTTTTCCTACCACACTACTAATCCAAGACCTAGTCTTGGGACAAGTTTTTGTGTGGTCTATTTCAGATGGCTCAAGGTGAAGGGTTTAGCACTGCCCGTCCTCCACTTTTCAATGGGGAAGACTTCCTTACTGGAAACAAAGAATGGAGGTGTACCTAAAGACAGACATGGATCAATGGTTCGCGGTGCATCTGGCTAGACCACCAATGGACGAGGGAAACATATGCACCACTGAAGCCTGACAGATGGAACCTTGATATGAAGAGAAAGGCCAGACTGAGTACAAGGCGCAGAACACCTCCAGTGCGGGACTAACAAAAGAGGAATTGAACCGTATCGGCCCAACTGAATCTGCCAAGAGCTCTGGGACAAACTGATTGAACTACATGAAGGCACCTCTGATGCAAAGGTAACAAAAAGGGATTTACTTTTAAATAAGTTATTTAACATAAAATGCAGGAAGGAGAATCTGCAAGCCAACTTCACGCCCGGATCAAGGACATACTAAATGGACTCTCCACTAATCGGGGCACAAACAAGAAACAGAGACATCATAAGGTATGCTTTAAATGCGTTCCCTAGAAATTCACTATGGGCATCTATTATAGATGCTTATAAAATTTCTAGGAACCTTTCTAAAATTAATTTAGATGAATTGTTTTGTGAATTAGAACTGCACGAACAGACTAACGCCAAGGCCGAGAAAGGGTTTTGCCTTATTTGAGGTTCCTCAAAAGAAGGCAGTCCAAAGAAGAAAATTCAAGAATCAGAAGAAGGTCAGACTCAGACTCAGATGATGAGGAACAAATGGTCAACCTAGTAAGAAAGGTCTTCGCCAAAAAAGAAAAGCCAGTTCTCAAGAAAGGACCTCCAGAGGATAATGAAGCCCCACCAGCAGTGAAGACAAAAGTAAAATAACCTGCTTCGGCTGCAACAGAAAAGGACACTTCAAACACGAATGCCCCTACAAAAAGGAGAATCAACCCAAGAAGAATAAGAAGAAGAAGGCTCTTCAAGCCACTTGGACGACAGCACAGACGACTCCGACGATGAACCACCAAGGAACTCAAACTATCTCGCACTAATGGCAACCGGACCCGGGTCAGACTCAGAGCACGACGAAGATTCCGAATACGAGTCGAGTCAAGAGATCGGACTCTTTTCGGACGACTCGACTAAGGTATATTTAGATTCAGTTAATCAAAAATTTTTTAAGATTATCTCTGCTTTAAATAAAAAATTGCTTGCATCTGAATCTAGAAATGACCAGCTCCTTAAGGAAAATCAAGACCTTAAGGAGCAATTAATTAATACCAGAACATTAACTGAACAAACTCAAATCAAAAATTAATTGAGCTTGAAACTGAAAACTCAACCCTAAAGGGCGAAGTCCTAAAACTTAAGGATCTACTAGCAACTTTCACAACCCGATCCAAGAACCTTGACCTTATTCTTGGATCACAAAAGGGCATGTACAACAAATCTGGGATAGGATATAAATCAAGATCGACCCAAAGATCCTTTATCTCCTTTATCCACCCCCGCAAAAATCAACGAAAAGCGTGGGTTCCGAAAGCTTATCTAACAAAGCAAGTAGGTCAGAATCAATTTATGTCCCAAAAAGGGGACATCCATTACATTGACCCTAGACACCCAGTCTACAATTTAGGGGGAGGCTCCAAACTAGTTGGCACCTCAAAATCAGCCTTTGCCCAGGTGGGCACTTAGGACTAGCTTCAAAGTTAATTTGACTCTTGTACTATTTAGTACCAGGGTTTTCAATGAGTAAGTTAAAAGTCCAACTTCTTTAAGCTGCTTTGCCTAGAAAATGGTTGTTGCTCCAATAAGGCTTCGGCCAAAGAAGGCCACTGTGCCTCGCCATGGCCTGGAAGCCAATTATTGAAGTGTACTTTTAAATTACTACTTGTTAAACTTGGATCTAACACAAGGTCAAGTTAACTTTTCTAATCAAACTCAAAATCATCTCACAAAATCATAGGACTCCCTTGAGTGATGACTTAGACCGAGTGAGATGAATAAGGATAACCAAAATTCAAATTATTGATTGATAACTCAAC
>JAGFNQ010000887.1:134716-257063 GCA_024364735.1 Boesenbergia rotunda | reverse complement strand
TGCGCGCATCCTAAATAAATACGAGGTAGCTAGTCTCGACCTACTAGGGTAGGACAGCTACGGTAGTTTTCAAAAACCGAGGTTCTTAAGGTGCCCATCCCTGTTGGACAGCTACGGTAGTCCAGAACCGTGGACAGCTATGGTAGTCCAGAACCGAGGCGTTCTTAAGGTGCCCATCCCTTGGACCCTTACTTCGGTCCGGTACAAGCCCATTCATAAAGTAAAATAACTTCACATGCTTCATCATTCATAGAACATACATAGCATAAACATAATCTTGTTTCATGAAGCATAGCATAAGAGTAGGAACAGCTACGGTAGTTCCCGAACCGAGGCATTCTTAAGGTGCCCATCCCTTAGCATGACATAAGCATACTTGACATTTCATCATTCATACTTAATGCATAACATCATTATGCCTCCAAGGCATGAACATCATCATGCCTTCAAGGCATGAACATCATCATCATTCATCATCTTTATTCATAAGGTATGTCATGCATACATCATTATGCCTTAAAGTCATGAACATCCTTTTCATTTATCATCTTCATTCATAAAGCATGGCATACATACATAATTAGTATCTTAATCATAAAGCATGCATGATCATGGTACATAGGGTAAACATGCATAGATCTTTTCATACATGGTGCATATCACATAGCATACATGATCATGGTATCTATCATAAAGCATACATGGGTAGGATTCATATGGACATGATACATACTATCTAGGTTCATGACATTCAACATAGCTCATGCATAGACCTTCATGACCATATATCTATCATAGGCATTTAACATCATACATGCATCATTCTACATAAACATGAGGCCTACATCACAATACATGTGTTCATGGTATATGGTTTAAAACATTCATGAATAAATATAGCACATAACCTAAACATACAAGTCATGATATATAGCACATAAAGCTAAGGTTTTAAGTAACATAAAAACTCTTACAACTTGCTTAAACATATACATACATCATAGTAAACCGTGAGCAAGTATCCTTGTACCTTAACCCAACCCAAACCCTAGATTAGGAACTTGGCCGAATATCCAATAGAAGAAGGTCCAATCATTCAAGCAACATGAAAAGGTCCCATAGGAAAAAGGAAACCCATACATTACATACAATGTCATAGTAAGCCATTGGACCCCATAATTGGAGCTAACCCTAAATCCTAGCCCTTCCACTTGACTTTGGCCGAACCCTAATGGGTCACAAACACATGGAAAAATTTCATAAAATTGCCAATTTACATCTAATACCTTACATATAACCCGATAGGAAACCATTAGAACCCTTGCTTGGAGTTAACCCTAACTTCTTGCCCTATAACATGTCTTGGCCGAAACTTACAAGGATCATAAGGCATGTAAAAATTCAGATGAATCACCATTAACATCCCTTGCATCATGAGAAAACATAAGAAACATCATTAGAGAGTTAAAACTAATCCTAGCCATGGAATCATGGTGGTGGCCGAAACCCTAGAAGCCAACCTTCATGGATTTCTCAACTTAGATCTTAAACAAAGACTTAAATCATGATAAACATCAAAGGAAAACCATTATACCATAGGTGAGGGAGTCTTACCTTGGTTTATCTTGATTATCACCTTGAATAGAGAAGCCAAAAGAAAAACCTCCTTGACCTTAGACTACCTCTAGCCCTTGTAGCCTTGTAGGAAACCCTTAGATCTTGATGAGGAAGCCTTCTTGTGAAGCTTTTCCAAGGGAGAATCCTCCTTGTGGGGTTCGGCTAGAAGGAGGAAGGAGAGGGAGAGGAGAAGCCTTGGTGGATGAAAAACACAAGTAACTTAGGTGTTAAGTTGTCTCTTCCCTTCCCCTCTCTTTTATACTAAATGAAGGAGGCAAGTGAAGGGGCATGGTGCCTCTTCTCTTGATGACTCTTCACTTCCTTTAGCCTCAATAAAAATCCTCTTCCTTTTCCACTACCACTCCCTTGCTAGGTGAATTGATTAGTACATGCATGGTGATACACTAGGTCCAAGGTTCAATCCTTGGTGCATGCACTTCTTTTTATTACTTTTATAATTATTTTTGCTAAGGCCCATATAAGAGCCCACTAAGGTTTATGTTAATATTTCTAATTTATATCCATTCCATTCATGATAAAATTTTACCTAAGGTCCCTCAATGGCCATGGTATTAGAAGGCCCATTATTACTTAGCTAATGTACATGAAAAATCATGCTAAGGTTCGTACTAGTATCTCTATATTCCTCGAAAATCTATCTAAGCACGATCAATATTTTTAAAGAAAATATTGAGAAAATTTTCCGGGTCGTTACAATCCCCCATACCTCATGAAAGTTTGTCCTCGAACTTAAAATAGCTCCGGGTACTTGCGTCTCATCTCGTCCTCGCATTCCCAGGTAGCTTCCTCGAACCGTTGACTTTGCCATAGGACCTTGACTAAGGGTACCTCCTTGTTCCTTAGCTTTTTGGTTTCCCGATCCAAGATCTGGATAGGTCGGCTTTCAAAACATAGGTCCTCCTGAACTTGTACCGTCTGCTGCTCGATCACTTGATCTGTGTCTGGAATACATTTCCTAAGCATTAACACATGGAACACGTTGTGAATAGCCGACATCTCTTGAGGCAGCTCTAGCTCATATGCCACCTTGCCGACTCTTTTCAGAATTGGGTACGGTCCCATATAACGCGGACTTAGTTTTTCTTTCTTCCCAAATCTCGTTACCCCTTTCATGGGAGCCACTTTGAGAAATACCAAATCTCCAACCTCAAATTCCAGTGGCCTACGCCGGACATCCGCATAATTCTTCTGCCGGCTCTAAGCAGCTTCTATCCGTTGCCGAATGTTCTGTATAGCTCGGGTAGTGTCGTCGATGAGGTCCGTCTTGAGCCCCATTTCCTTCTTTTCACCACTCTCGTACCAACAGATTGGAGACCTACATCTCCTCCCTTACAAGGCCTCATAAGGTGTCATTCTGATAGTAGCTTGGTAGCTATTATTGTAAGTGAATTCCGCTAAACATAGGTATCAGCACCAACTCCCTTTGAAATCCAGGGCACAAGCCCGCAACATGTCCTCCAGTACTTGATTCACTTGTTCAGTTTGCACGTCAGTCTGAGGGTGAAAGGCGGTGCTGAATCGTAATTTAGTGCCGAGAGACTTCTGGACACACTCCTAAAAATGGGAGGTAAAGCGACCATCCCTATCTGATATAATGGTCTTGGGAACTCCATGAAGTCTGATTATCTCCTTAACATATAATTGAGCTAGTTGCTCAATCGAATAAGTCATCTTGATTGCTAAGAAGTGAGCAGACTTAGTCAACCTGTCCACAATTACCCATATTGCATTATATCCGTTTGTAGTCTTGGGAAGTCCTGAAATAAAATCCATAGAGATATCTTCCCATTTTCATTCCAGAATTGGAAGTGGCTGCAGAACTCCTCCGGGTCGCTGGTGTTCTGCCTTCACTCGTTGGCAGGTCAGGCAAGTGTTGACATACTGAGCCACATCTCTCTTCATACTGGACCACCAGAATTTCTCCTTCAGGTCTTGATACATTTTGGTGGATCCCGGATGCATCGAATAAGGGGTTCCGTGAGCTTCTGCTAAAATCTCTCTCAGCAGCTCCGGATCATTAGGGATACATAGACGATCCCTAAGGTAGAGTACTCCCCCGTTGGCGATACGAAAACCATCGCCCTTTCCTTCTAGGATCTCCTGCTTGATTCTCTGAAGACTCAGATCACCATTTTGTTTTATTTATTTAACACAACTTTATTTACTAAACCTTATAAGTTCATATACAAAAACTAACCGAACCTAATGAACTAGATAGGTCGACATCATACCCATAATAAAAAATATTATGGCAGTAGCTATCACTCTCTCATTCATCTCTAATCGGCCATTCTCAGGATCTTCTACGGATTCTATCGGATCTTCCTCCTCCATCCCGGGATCTTCCTCCATCATCTCAGGGACCTCCTCGAGCATCTCAGGGTCTTCCTTGAGCATCTCGGGGTCCTCCTCGAATATCTCGGGATCTTCCTCGAGCATCTCGGGGTCCTCCTCAAGCATCTCGGGATCTTCCTCGAGCATCTCGGGATCTTCCTCGAACATCTCCGGTTCTTCCTCAGACTCTCCCAGATCCTCCGGAAACTCGTGGCGAAGAAGCTGCCTACATAACTTAGTATATGAGATTCGACATTCATGTTGTCCCCATATTTGATGTGCAACCTCCCTCGCACGCTTTGGTAATGATCGAATCAACACTCCAATTCTATAGTCGTCCATGATTAGAAACTCTTCCTGCTCGAGTTTCCAGAATAGTCGGTCCAATTTTCCCATGTTGCCTTGGACTCCAAGAACCGGACTATAATCCACATCTTCTATTTGCTCCATCAGCTCACAACACCGCTCATGGCAACGATTCGTGGTGCCGTTCTCATGCAACATCTGGAATTGAAAAAAAACGACAGAGTCAGCTCAAAACTGACAAAAAAACCAGTACAAAACTAGTTTTTTTTTCAATTCACAAATATATACAGAGAGAAGCATACACAAAATCGGTCTCCTACTTCAGTAGTTACGAATTTTTTTTTATATTCCTACCCGCAGATCCAATTCTAAAGTATTTGGTTTCATAAAAATAAGGTAAAGTATCGTTCATATCACATATCCATCAAAGTACTTTCTACCATAAAATATCCTTCACACTTGCATATTCTAGAATCATAAGATATCATCCATACTTACATATTCTAGCATATTCTAACATCATAAAAGAAGATAAGGCATGCTTAGAGGTACTTACTTGGAAGCGGCAGGATGAAGGCTTGATATGTGTGTAGTGAGATGACAACTTGGCTCTGATACCAACCTGTAACGCCCACCTTTTTCCCACACCTTACGATGTGGCGAGAAAGTGACGTTACACTGACATACATGTACGCATATGAATATCTTAATGCAGCGGAATAAATTTTTTTTCTTTAAACATATGCCTTTAACCATGCATCTAATACTTGAATCATGTATATAAGCCTTAACTATCATTCATGAACATGGTGGCATTTGTAACTTAGCATATTAACATCATACATAGCATCATGATATAAACATTCCATAACTCATCCATAAGCATCGTAAGTAGCAAGTGAATTCTTAGACATAACCATCATAAGCATAGCATGAAACTTAAGAAAAACCATGCAAAGTATAAGACATGTAACAAAGTATAAATATGAGAATTTATTTTCTTTTCCCTTGACCATGTCACTGCCACACACACTCTTGCCCCTCCTGTTGTTTCCTTTAATAACCTCTTGCTTGATCTGTGGTATAAGGAAAATAAGACTATAAGCACATATGCTTAGTAAGACTCTTTCCTACTCACTAAAACCACACGTCACATAAACATAAACATATGAAACATTTTAACATAACATAATTCTGAACATAAAACATCTGAACATAAAACATAAGCATATTCTTAACATAAATCATAAACATAGGAACATTTAACATAGTATGATTCTTAAAATAAAACATAAGCATAAAACATACTTATTATGACATAATTCTTAACATAACATAAGCATAAACATACTTATCATGGCATAATTCTTAACATGAATATAAGCATAAACATACTTATCATGGCATAATTCTTAACATGAACATAAGCATAAACATACTTATCATGGCATAATTCTTAACATGAACATAAGCATAAACATACTTATCATGGCATAATACATAACATGAATGAATGCATGAGTCAAATGCATATATCATAAGGATGCTTATTTGAAAACCATAATTATAAATACTTTAAACATAATCATTACATCATGGGGGTCCCCGGCTTGTACCACATACATACATCATATGCGCGCATCCCTACGTAAATACGAGGTAGCTAGTCTCGACCTACTAGGGTAGGAACAGCTACGGTAGTTCCAAAAATCGAGGCATTCTTAAGGTGCCCACCCTGTTGGACAGCTACGGTAGTCCCAGAATCGTGGACAGCTACGGTAATCCAGAACCGAGGCGTTCTTAAGATGCCCATCCCTTGGACCCTTACTTCGGTCCGGTACAAGCCCATTCATAAAGTAAAATAACTACAAATGCTTCATCATTCATAGAACATACATAGCATAAACATAATCTTGTTTCATGAAGCATAGCATAAGAGTAGGAACAGCTACGGTAGTTCCAGAACCGAGGCGTTCTTAAGATGCCCATCCCTTAGCATGACATAAGCATACTTGATATTTCATCATTCATACTTAATGCATAACATCATTATGCCTTCAAGCCATGAACATCATCATCATTCATCATCTTCATTCATAAAGTATGTCATGCATACATCATTATGCCTTAAAGCCATGAACATCATTTTCATTTATCATCTTCATTCATAAAACATGACATACATACATAATTAGTATCTTAATCATAAAGCATGCATGATCATGGTACATAGGGTAAACATACATAGATCTTTTCATACATGGTGCATATCACATAGCATACATGATCATGGTATCTATCATAAAGCATACATGGGTAGGATTCATATGGACATGATACATACTATCTAGGTTCATGACATTCAACATAGCTCATGCATAGACCTTCATGACCATATATCTATCATAGGCATTTAACATCATACATGCATCATTCTACATAAACATGAGGCCTACATCACAATACATGTGTTCATGGTATATGGTTTAAAACATTCATGAATAAATATAGCACATAACCTAAACATACAAATCATGATATATAGCACATAAAGCTAAGGTTTTAAGTAACATAAAAACTCTTACAACTTGCTTAAACATATACATACATCATAGTAAACCGTGAGCAAGTATCCTTGTACCTTAACCCAACCCAAACCCTAGATTAGGAGCTTGGCTGAATATCCAATAGAAGAAGTCCCATCATTCAAGCAACATGAAAAGGTCCCATAGGAAAAAGGAAACTCATACATTACATACAATGTCATAGTAAGCCATTGGACCCCATAATTGGAGCTAACCCTAAATCCTAGCCCTTCCACTTGACTTTGGCCGAACCCTAATGGGTCACAAACACATGGAAAAATTTCATAATATTCCCAATTTACATCTAATACCTTACATATAACCCCATAGGAAACCATTAGAACCCTTGCTTGGAGTTAACCCTAACTTCTTGCCCTATAACATGTCTTGGCCGAAACTTACAATGATCATAAGGCATGTAAAAATTCAGATGAATCACCATTAACATCCCTTGCATCATGAGAAAACATAAGAAACATCATTAGAGAGTTAAAACTAATCCTAGCCATGGGATCATGGTGGTGGCCGAAACCCTAGAAGCCAACCTTCATGGATTTCTCAACTTAGATCTTAAACAAAGACTTAAATCATGATAAACATCAAAGGAAAACCATTATACCACAGGTGAGGAAGTCTTACCTTGGTTTATCTTGATTATCACCTTGAATAGAGAAGCCAAAAGAAAAACCTCCTTGACCTTAGACTGCCTCTAGCCCTTGTAGCCTTGTAGGAAACCCTTAGATCTTGATGAGGAAGCCTTCTTGTGAAGCTTTTCCAAGGGAGAAACCTCCTTGTGGGGTTCGGCTAGAAGGAGGAAGGAGAGGGAGAGGAGAAGCCTTGGTGGATGAAAAACACAAGTAACTTAGGTGTTAAGTTGTCTCTTCCCTTCCCCTCTCTTTTATACTAAATGAAGGAGGCAAGTGAAGGGGCATGGTGCCTCTTCTCTTGATGACTCTTCACTTCCTTTAGCCTCAATAAAAATCCTCTTCTTTTTCCACTAGCACTCCCTTGCTAGGTGAATTGGTTAGTACATGCATGGTGATACACTAGGTCTAAGGTTCAATCCTTGGTGCATGCACTTCTTTTTATTACTTTTATAATTATTTTTGCTAAGGCCCATATAAGAGCCCACTAAGGTTTATGCTAATATTTCTAATTTAAATCCATTCCATTCATGATAAAATTTTACCTAAGGTCCCTCAATGGCCATGATATTAGAAGGCCCATTATTACTTAGCTAATCTATATGAAAAATCATGAATAATCATGCTAAGGTTCATATTAGTATCTCTATATTCCTCGAAAATCTATCTAGGCACGATCAATATTTTTAAAGAAAATATTGAGAAAATTTTCCGGGTCGTTACAGTCCATGTGTATCCTGCAAACCTGCGCACTCAGATGCACATATCAAACACAAGGGTGAACTTAACTTAAACTTTTTGCCCAAACATCAAAACACATGGTCACTCCGGACCATAGATTGCCCCAACAACTTGGTTATCGGAAGTCCAACTGGAAGATTGGCAAGAGAAAAGTCTAAGTGGGTTAAAGGTTGACCAGATATTTGGTGATCGGAAGTCCAATGGAAAGATTGGCAAGAGGAAAATTCTAGTGGGTCAAAGGTTGACTGGATATTTGGTGATAGGAAGTCCAGGTGGCTCAAAGGGTGACTGGACACTTCGTGAAAAAGCCTTGACAGGTTAAAATTGATCGGAAATTTGGCAATGAGAAGTCTTAACAGGTCATGGATGACAGAATGTTGATTAGAGGAAGTCCTGGTATGTTGAGGTTAACCGAATACCAGGCAAGACACTAATTCAACCTTAAAAAGGAATTTAGGGTTACTAATTGATTAGTGAGAGACAACAATCGATTGGTGTAATCGATTAACTTAAGAAAATCTATTAAGACAATCGATTGTGAGCTTCTTTCGGGAGCACAGAGGGGTTCAAAAATGATTAGGCTTACAACAATCGATTATCAATGTTTTCTCGAGTGAATGGAATGGTTCGGAATCGATTGAGGCAATCGATTAGGTATACAGTAATTGATTGAGCCAATCGATTAAAATTAACAGTAATTTCTCTTAGAATAGAAAGCTTCAGAATCAATTGAGTCAATTTATTGGAAGCTGACAATCGATTGGTGTGACTCACCATTCGATTGGTCAGGTAAAAAAGAGTCATTTTATATGTTTGAACGGTCAGATTTGATGTGATAATTCATTGGGGGTAAGATGTTTTTCAGCCCAAAAGCATTGCATTTTCTTCCATCGAGAGGCAATCCAAAACAAGAAAAGAGCAAGTAAAGCATGACTCTTTATTATAAATTTGTTTTTGATTTCCTTTGTAATCTTATTTGCTTTTCATGTTGCGTTCTTGTAAGAATAAGTTTGTATAAGGCTTCTCCGTCTCCAAAAAATTTCATAGAATAAGAGTGTTCATAGTGGATGTTATCGTCGAAATAGACCCTTGGATTAGTCAGTTCGAGGAGATGAATACTAAGCAAAGTCTATGTGTAGAGATAAAATAAACTTGCGATAATATAAACTTTCATATTTTAATCTTTCTCTCACTTCATCACCGTCCTTAATATTTTTCCGATAGTAGATGAGAACTCATCAATGAGTGCTCTCTTGAATGAAAGTATCATTCAGAACATCTTTTGAAATCACTATCTTGTTTGTTGATTTTATACGGGTTGAAACTTCATCCTCAGACGAAATAACGTAGAAAAAGAAAATTATATTCAATCTAACACTATTTCATATAGAAGATCTTGAAATCTTGATTTTTTACCTCTTTAAAGCCTTCATTTTCTGCATTGTTCAATTTTGAATATACATTAGATTCCTATATAAACCACTAATGTTAAAATTTAAATAAAAAACATTCTCCACTTGACTTTCAAAAAATTCACCACAGTATCTTTCGACAATATTATGGTCTGTTGTCAATTTCATGATAGCGTTCATCCCATTAACTTCTAATTTTTTTTTATTGGCATATTGATCCAATCTAACTTGAACTTTGAAGAGAACCTTCCCATTAACGAAGTCATCAAATTCTTTTGGCACTTTAATTGAGATCGAATGTTAGTTTTTAATACGTCACATAAAGAAAAATTTTAAAATAAACATTTGGAATCGATGATGAAAAACCTCATTTTTCATTTCGGTCCTTAAATAAAGGGCTATTTTCCCAATAAGTTCAACACACTTTCTATCCCAAAGTTGGAAAAGAGCATTGCTAGTGTTGTTTACATCTCGGGCTTGAATCTTGAACCTATAAAACCATAAATTTTTAAATAAATCCTAATATATCACATTAAAATAATATATTATAGAAGATTATCTTATATTAATTGAACAAACCTCAAATTTTCAATCACATCGAAATGAATATACCTTTCACAATAAAATTTATCATCCATTAGAGATTTAGAGTGGCCTTCTTGGGACACTTTTTATATAATAAATTTAATGAATTTCCGTAAGACTCTACCCCTACAATCCTTGCATAAAACTCCCAATCTACAAGTAGACAAAACAAAATCAACTATAAGTACGATATAAAATTGTAGAAATGTAACCCTATTTCAAATAAAAATAGTAAATTATAGATAACAATACATTATATTTGAGATTCTATTATCCAACCAAACATAGAGTAAACTATTAGTTAGACCTTATTATTTTCAAAACTTACTTATAGTCCTAAAAAAGTCCTTTGCAGTCGAAAGTTATTCCAAGATTGTTTGAGCGCGCAGATGAAATAGTGCTGATTGAATTTAGGGTCTTGCAATTCACAGTAGCCCTTAAAATGAATGATGTATTAATATTGTTATATATATAATGATTAAATATGAACATGAAATTTAATAATTGAAATTAACTATTAGGGAAATTTCATAATTTCATCCAAATTCTCATTTACTATCATCTTGGTAACATAGAAAGTATTTGAAACACATACTTCACCAATAAAATATTTTGCTTGATAACAAATGATTATCCACCTACTTTTCCTAAGTATGTCATGATGTCATTGACAAAGTCTCCCTACAAAGTACAAATATCTTATTGTTCCTAAAAATAGTAAAATACCGGATTATTAAAATATAATAAATTAAAAAATCAAAAATAAAGTTTAATAATAGTTACTCTAAATCTTCTAAGACAAAATCAAGAAGTTTTGTAAGTCTGCTACCAAATTTCTCTATTGGTGGTGAATCTTATTTTTGACATCTCAAAAACAAAAAAAAAAATCATAAATTATATGAAAAAAATGTTAGATCAATTAATCATGAAACACAAAAATAAATTAACAACCAAAAGTATGGTCTCATCAATATCTATATTCTTCAATTCATTAAAGAACTTGAATTCATACATCATAGAAGGAAGCTTATCATACAAACTTCACATACATGAGTTTTTACGATAAAATTACTGTTGTATTTCTTTGTTGTTGTTTGTACTTCATTCGATTCTTTGCAACAATGATATTTTTTTATAACAAATACATGACCTTTAAGATTGAGTTTCACTCTCTTTATGATTAGACATTTTATTATTGGGTATGCGTTCACCCCACCAAAATGTAGAAGAATAAATATTCATAATTTCTCCCATTAATAATCAAATAAATATGTAAAAAAGTAATTATACAACTACGGGGGCGATGACTGGGATGAAAGAGAGGCAAATAGGAGGCAACAACATGATCACCTCTCCTTGGCATAAACACATATCTTTCACTCCCTTGGTATGAAATTCTTGATTCCGTCCTTATATACAATCTCTTTACCATGAAAGACACATTCCAAGTTAAAACTTCTATTGTTTCCATATGCAGGTAGATCGTAACAATGAAACATTCAGAGTTTCAGAGCCCACTGTATTTTTGAAGGATTACCACTCGGATGACATTAAATAGAAGATTTATTTTGCCTAAAAAATAATTTTAAGACAGTATATAGTAATTTTTTTAAGAGCGCAATACTATATATAGCACACAGAACCTCATCGTATTAAATATGTGATGGAACTGAGGCAAATTTTGAATGCAATTTGTATTTTCAAACTATTCATCAGATTTAAAATTGAAATTTGAAGAGGAAGTTGAGAATTTTAAATCTAAAAAGGGGACGGTTTTATCCATTAAGTTAATGTCAATTAAATTGAATTTCGTAATTGAAGTCACAAATAAATATTCGCTTTGATATATGATAGGAATTTGAAAAGATGTCAATTAAATTGAATCTAGTAATTAAAGTCACTTTGTTGTCATGAATTTCAAAAAGAAAGTATTAATGATATATTTAATTTTAATAAATAATCAAATATTTTAAGCTGTGTAAACATGTTTCCATCCGATTATTACGTCTATTTTTTAGACGAGAAATTTCTACTTTTAGCATATAACTCTGCCTTTATATGTATATAATATATCTAGTTAATTTTTTTAAATTAGTATATATAAACGATTTTTTATAAATAATTAATTTAAATTTAATATAGTACGCTACATATTTAGATGACTAATAAATATTCTAGACTATATGAAATTAGATGAATAATAAATGTTTCATGCTATATGAAATTATAGCAAATATAAATATCAAATAAGGTAAGGAAAACAAAAAAAAAAGATTTAAGTAACAACTATAAAATAAAATAAAATTTACTTAAATATAAATAATGATATAATAAAAAATAAAGTCTTATGATATAGAATGATCTATATAGTCGATCTTATCCAGTAAAATAAGGTGGAATGAGTATTGTTATTGTATAAATAATTTAATTTACATATTGTAAATTAAATTAAAAAAAAATATGAATACAAATATATGAAAATGAATGATTTGGGTACTCATTAAAGAAATTAAAATATATCGTACTGGATTATAGAATGGTGTAGTGATTTATATAAGGATATGGGTAAAGAATTTTAGGCTGATAGGTAATCTAATATGAGTATTTTTTTATATCTAATAAAAAAACTTTCATATGATATAATCGATTATTTTAAAATGAATCTGCATAAATTAGATATAAGCGCACTACAAATTGGCAATAAAATGTATATCTTTTACTTATTTTAAAATAATTTATTATAACTATCATAATCTTGCAACCCCGGCCCAATATTGTACACGGCCCACGGAAAACTCGCATTCGATCTTTGCCTCTTTTTCTCTCGCGGTCGCACATGCGCTCGGCCTCGCCTCCCTCTTCCCTCAACCTCGCGATTTCCGACCACCAAACCCTAAACTCGGATTTGGAGAATCCTCCTACTCCCTTCAACTGTTGAGGCGCTACTCTCTTCGCCTCTCCTCTCCAAATTGCCTGCATCCTTGACGATCACCGCGGCGGCGTCTCAATATGAAGAAGTATGGCCTCCAGCTTCGAGTTCCACCGGCGAACAAATCCTCGAAGCCTCCTCCTGCTCGCCCTCCACCTCCTGCCTTCGGTTTTGGCGACGACGATGAGGATGACGTTGAGAGGGAAATATCTCGACAAGCGTCCAAGAATAAGGCTCTGCAGAAGGTATTGTTTTATACTTATTCATTGCGTTCACAGGATGTTAATGGTTTTCGGATTGTCTAATCGAGGGTGGAATTTGGTAGATCGAGGAGCAGCACAAACAGGCCATGGAAGAGGATCCCTCCGTATTTGACTACGATGGGGTTTATGATACGATGAAAGAGCAGGCTGCACGCCCTAAGATTCAAGATCGGACTGATAGAAAGGTACAGCCTTATCATTGAAAACTTGGATGTATATATGAGAAGAATTTAATTATAATAGACCCTGTCTGAAGCTAGTTTCATTTCATCTTATCTTTGAGATTGTAGATTGAATCTAATAATTAATCACTTTTATAAATCCATTGATGTTGAGAAGTTCGAATTCTCATGATTCCAAACAATAAAATTCATTTAACTATTCCTACTATGTTTTAATGTGAATTTCATTTTGTGATTTTGTTTTTCAAACTCGATTGTATTTTCTGGCAAATTTATACGAAATGAAAATTAGCAATTTTTTTTTTGTATTTTTGTTAAAATAACATGATCCTCTATTTTTATTATTATTATTTTATTTGTGGTGTCAACCCCTAGCAATTTAGAGATGCTTCTTATGGTGTTTGTTTATTTCTTTTGTTCTCGTATCACTTGGCACATATCTTCATGGGCTACAATGTATGTGTTTCCTGATTGAAGAAGGCTGATGCCCTCGTATGGATCCTTCACAATTTCTGTGTATGATTAGGTCCATCGATTTTTCACATTGATGCATCTGAAAAAGTTTATTCCTGTGTTTGGCTTTGTTGCAGTCAAAATACATAGAAACACTTATGGAGAAGGCAAAACAACGTGAGCGTGAACATGAAATTGTATATGAAAGGAAGTTGCTGAAAGAGAGAAGTAAAGAAGATTACCTTTATGCTGATAAGGAGAAGTTTGTAACCAGTGCCTACAAGAAAAAGCTAGCAGAACAGGCAAAATGGTTAGAAGAAGAGAGGCAGCTTAAAATTCGCGAGGAAAGGGAAGATGTAAGTAGTTAATCTCTTTTAAATTGCTCCTTTTTGTTTTGTCTTGTTCTAATAAACAAGGTTTCCACTCAAGTACATTGAATTTCTCTGGCTTTTCTTCAGGTAACGAAGAGGAGTGATCTTAGTGACTTTTACTTTGGTCTCAACAAGAATGTAGCTTTTGGTGCTCAGTCCGCAGAGACCACAAAAATGTATGAAAGAGAGCCTGCAAAAGATACTTCAATGCAAGCTGATTATAGCCCTAGTGAAACTAGTGCAGGTAGAGACAGTAGCAAAAACAGAGAGCAAGACAGTACTCAAGCTGAGTCTTCTAGTCATTCATCCAACACATCGAAAAGCGTTGCTGCAGACCATGCAAGTGAGCAGTCCACAGCTTTAGATGGAAAGAATGAACCTGCAGCTCCAGTTACAAACAATGAACAATTCAAGAGAAATGATGATGCAGTGGCTGCTGCCAGAGAGCGTTATCTAGCTCGAAAAAGGGCAAGAGTGCAAATTTAAAGCACCAGAGCCAATTCTTCATTCAAATCTCCTGGTATGTCTTGGGCGAATGCAAACTTTTTGATGAGTTTTTCTTGACTGGAAGCATTTTTCCCAGAAATAGAGAACTTTTGCCTAAACTGTGTAGAACATTGCTATTTTTCTTATCAACTTTGTCCTTAATTTGGTTAGTTTTGTTGTTCATCCTAAACTATGTACTTCCAAAATCTTATTGAAGCTTGACATTGGGTTGGTCTTGAAGCTACATTACGTTGTTTTGGAAAGTCTCTTGAAAGTGAACATAATCCATTCAAAGAAATTAGAAACGCAGGAAGTGTGGACTTCCATTGCATGTTCTCAATACCTGTGCTTTCTCTTTAACATCCTAGCTACTGCTTATGGTTTAGTCACTTTCTTGCTATTCACTTTATCCATTCGAAGGATTTAACTCAATTTCTATAAGATAGTTTGCTGCCTGTTTGCCCTCAGTTTGCTTGCTCGATGCACATGACACAACTAGATATGTGTTCCATTCAAAAAGTTTTCTATAATGTCTGATTGGCTTCTATATCAATAAGAACTAGTGTGTCTGATTGGTCAACATGGTTATCCATTAGGACAACTCATTACATGTATTGGATGTTCCAAAGAGATTTTAAAAGTTGAGCTTCGATTCTTAGCTGTTAATTTGAGTGCTGAACATTTGACCCACAGCTCAAGCAAGTTTATACAGGGGCTTTCATTTTTTTTTCCCTTTGCGTTGTGTTTTGGTTTTGTGGACTTCTATCAAATTGACTCACTTCGCTCTAATTTGTTTCAGAATTTGGCTCTCTTTGGCACATTATTGTTCTTGGACCTTTCGACCTTTTCAAAGCGGCGCAAGGTGGTCACTTGGACAAAAGTCAGCTGAGCAATGTGTAAAACAAATTGTGTTTGTTTAGGCATCACGATACCACCATGTTGGTGTGATTTCCCACCTGCAGTGGAGAATAGGGACATAATTTCATCATTGATAATACGAGTGTAGTTTTGTTTATGTTGCACCTTGTTTATTAGAGTTGGCTTGAGAAACTACATTAAATGCCCATGCTTCAAGATGCTTATCGATTTCTTTGCAGCCTGTTTATTCATAATGTATAGTGTGCATCGAAGTATTCTGTGCCCGTGAATCAGACATGCATGGTGTGAGAATTTTAGGTTGTCACATCTGATTAATGGAGTCATATAGCTAAGCCGGAGGGACCGTGTACTAAAATATATATTAATGTCCACAGTTTGAGTAAGAACCTTTTGCATTAAACTGAAAGTTGTCTTTTTTTTAAAAAAATGTTTTTTATATATTGAAATTAAAAAAATTCTAGATAAACACATGCTAAAAATGTCATCTCCTTTTATCTCCGACCAAATAGTGGGCGGCTAGATTAGGCGTACCGCCAAGGATAGTGGGTTGTATTATTGTATATAGAGATGGTAATGAATTGAATTTTATATTTTTTATATTTATATTTATCAGATATTAGATATCTATTCGAATACTCATATTCATTAATCCGGAAGCTGACAAATGGGTCGGCCAAGCCTGGTGATTTAATAAATGATTTGGTGAGGAAAAAAACCTGAGAAATGAACTCCAGAAGATGTTAATATTGGTACAATCGACTCAAGTTTGATTGATACAATCATGAATTTTGATATGTGTGTCAATGTGATTAAGTTAAGATTTTATTTTGATTTGATATGTATACTTTTTCCTTGGTTAAGTTCTTCTTCTCTCCTTTAAATGACTTTTCCTTGTCATTTTTGGTCTTCCCTTTGCTATAATCATATGACATCCTTGCATATGACTTTCTACTCACATTTGACCTCATAGGTTGATATCCTAGACCCGATCTATCATTTTCGGGTTCTTGACTCCCCAACATCATGCCTAACCCCTTGGATCCCCTAATGAGTTTATCTAGATTTTTCTCTAACTTGTCAAATTTTGCCCTCAAAGTTTGATTTTCCCTTTCTAGACTCTTCACCTTAGCATCACCATATTCATCTTGGACATTCTTAGATCTACCCATTTGTCTAGGCATGTGTCTCCCTTTCTTAAGATTAATGTTTTGATCCTTAGGTTTAACAATCCTAGATTTATCATGATACATGTGTTCCTTAGGATTTTGGGATACAATGTTAACTCTATTTCTATCATAATATTTAAATCCAAAGTTACGCATAGGCAGACATTTTTCAGTATTTCTAGCATACATAGAGGAATTTGAAACATGCTTAAAATTAGGGATTACCTCCCTTACCCTTGTAGCTCCCCCTTGATGTGAGCTTTTCTTCCTTTCTTCCTTCTCCCATTTTCTCAAATGTTTCAATTTCTTGAGCTCTCCTTTTCTTGGACATTTGGTGTGATAGTGCCCTAGCTCTCCACATGTGAAGCATCTAATGTGTTTTTTCTTTTTTTTCCCTGCAACCCATGTTAGATTTAAAATGAATTGACAGGTTTAGGGTTTACCTCTTTTTTTACCTAATGGACACTTGTCCTTGTAGTATCCCTTCTTGTTGCATCCAAAGCAAATGATATGATTTTTAGCCCTTGCTTTGGTGGAGGTGGATGCTTCTTCTTGCTCCGGTATTAAAGATGGTCTCTCCTCCCCCTCAATCCTTGAAGTGGAGACCTCTTCTTTTTCCCTTGATGAAGTGGACGATCTTTCACTTTCTTGTGCCACTTCACTTGAGGAGATGGATGCCTCTTTTTCTTTTTCGTCTTTCTCCTCTTCTTCGGATGTTGAACTTCTTTCTTCATCCGATTGGTCATTCTCCTCTTCTTGGACCATTGAGCTCATTTCCTTGAGCTCTTCCACTTCTTGAGCTTGTGTAGGGTTTTCATGGAATGCTACCATCTTGTTTCATTACTCATGTGCACTTTTGTATTCACCTACACCACTAATTATTTCATTAGGCAAAATACTAAGTAAAATTGAGATTACCATTTCGTTTGCCTTTGATTGTGCTTGTTGCTCCTTATTCCAATATCTTGGTCGGAGTTTTTTCCCGTGCTTATCTCTTGGAACTTCAAATGGCACTTCAAGCGCAATCATGTAGTTCCAATCCATGCCGAAGCAAGTCTTTGTCCGCATCCTCCAATAGTCAAAATTATCGCGATCATAGGGAGGTGGAACATTGATGTCATCACCCAACTTTTCTTCAATCATCATCTCCTCTAGCTTTTTGCTCTCTCGGTGGTTAGTCCGTAGATGAGCGAACCTTCGCTTTGATACTATTTGTTAGGATCTTACCGTTTGCTAGAGGGGGGTGAATAGTAATTTTTCGAACTTCTACCTACAACGTTAGCATGCACAAGCAAAAATACTAAATATAAAACAAAAATAATTCTAACACAAACCGTTTACGTGGTTCGGAGATGAAACTCCTACTCCACAGTTGTCCGTAAGGTGGACGATCCCGATCCTTCATGGATGATTCCCCGGAACACCTCCGGCTAGCTCTTGTCGCTCCTTGTGGGTGGAGAAACCTCGCCACAACCCTTGGACAATCCCTGAGCAATACTAGGCTACTAACAAGCTCTAACCAAGCTAGTTTCGTCAAGAAGAAACAGCTATAAACGAGCTCCCTTAAATAGAGCTCGAGGCTGATTTGACCGTTACCAATCGACTGGTCCAGCACCAATCGACTAGTCGAATTCGAATGGTAATTCAAATTCTAGTCATGATCAGTCGACTGGTCCTGGACCAGTCGACTGATCTTTATATGAGCCCTATCAGTCGACTGATCCTTCACCAATCGACTGGTCCACTCCCTAAGTCTAGGGTTACTCTTCCCGAGTACATTTCTCTCAGCACTCGACCCCTCACGACTTAGCCCCCGAGTACAATTCCCTCAGCACTCGAAATCTCACGACCTGGTTGACTCTTCATCCAGCAGCCTCGATCTGTTGTGTTCAAGCCCTCTTCGACTTTGGCTCCCGTTTCTCAGATGCGCACACAAGCCCTTGGCTTGCCTCCATGCCATCATTCACGCATGCCTCAAAGTCCGTTTCCCTCAACTCATCGTTCCTGCTCCAGCAGCCTCGACCTGTTGCCTTCAAGCCCTCTTCGACTTTGGCTCTCGTCCCTCAGATGTGTACACAAGCCCTCAGCTTGCCTCCATGTCATCCTTTACGTACGCCTCGAAGTCCGCTTCCCTCGGCTCATCGCCCCTGCTTTATCCATGGTCCCTCGGATGCGCACACAAGCCCATGGCTTGCCTCCTTGCCACCCTTCACCATACCCGAAAACATCCAACCAAGTCTATGTGTATCTTGCAAACCTGCACACTCACATACACATATTAGATCAACATGAAATTCTAACTTAATCATATTGACATACACATCAAAACCCATGATCCTCCCGATCCTACTTGGGTCGATTGCCCCAACAGACTCTAACTCTTCACCTAATATTTCACATGATGCTCATGGTAAAGAGATAATTAATGATGCCAAAAATGCTAAGAAAAAAGGACGGGGTCCATCGAAATTGAATTTATCTAGTGGCCATCAAAAGCCTAAAGAGCTAGAGCCTAATGAGTTTGGACAACCAATTGGAGTTAATTCTGTGAAGTATGCATCTTTTCTTAGTTGTATGGTAAAGGAATTTGTACCATATACATTAGATGGGTGGAATATTGACGTAGATGAAGAAGTGAAGAATAGAATGTGGAGTTGTCTTCAGGTAATATCAAGAGTTGTTGAATATTTTTAGCCTGATTCTATAACATATAGTAGATATAATTTTATGCTTCTTAATATACAGGTAAATTATAATATTGAGGAGTGTAAAAAAAAAACTATCTTTCAAAAGTTAGCTAAGTTGTGGCGTGATAGAAAGTCCAAAGTGCAAATACTCGTACGAGAAGCTGATGCTGGTAAAGTAACTTCACGAAATCTTAATTTTTTGAAGCCTGAATTTATGGATCAAGAGCAGTGAGAATTATTTGTGAAGAGGACATTATCACCTGAATTTCAAGTAAGTATTAATTTTTATACAGTCACTTAATGAATTTTGTTATATTACAAATATTTGCGGATTTAAATAGATAATCAATTATATATGAATATGTTAAATATATTGTTCTTATCAGGAAAAGAGTAAAAAATTTGGAACAATCAAGGTAAATCAAAACCACCTTCACACGATGAGTCAGAGAGGTTATGCTCGTTTGGCTAGCATTATGGTAAGTATTATTATTTTTTAAAACGTTATGAAAAATTTGACATTATACTTAACGTTAATATTTTTTCCTAATTATTTTTATAAAACACTATATTTTTAGGAAAAAGCAAGTCCTGCAGATACACCAATTACAAGATCAAAAGTTTGGATTGAAGGTCACACAAAGAAAAATAGACAACCTATTAGTCAAGTTGTTGCCGAGAAAATAGTAATGAAGTTATCTTTTGTTATTATATCTAAAAGTTTTAATACATTAATTGTCATTATTAATATAAACTTCTTATTTACAAAGTTTGTATCTTGTTATTTGTAGAAAAAAATAGAGGAATGCCCACCCGAATCTCTAAAGATAACTGATAGATACCATTTTATTGATTATTTGAGCTGCTAAAATCCATGTTTGACCTATGTTTTTATTGCTTAATTGTGAAATTGCCCTAGGTTTTAGAACTTACTCTTATTTTGGACTTAATTGCAAATTTGCACATTTTTTTGGATTATTTGGCCACTAAATTCTTGAATTATTTTTGTAGGCATAAAAGGTTCATGGACCTAGGGCATATTGGGTCAAACTTGAGTCGGAAGTGAACCGGATCGAATTATCAAGATTACGATTAATCCGGGCCGTCCGATTCAAAAGCGGCTAGATCTGAGCCATCCGGGATCATCTGAAGCAATCCGAGCTAGGGCTAGGGTTGATCAAGCACCCTGATCAAGATCTGAAGGTTTCATTCCAATCAGAGCTAAATCAACCGTTGGATCAAGCTCGGAGGGCTCTAGATCATCCATTCAAAGATTAGCTTGATCTGGACCATCCGTTGCAAATCTAGAGGATCCGAGCTACCACAAGGTAGATCCTAACCCCAGATCATCATCATCAAAGTTTGGCTCAAATCAGAGCAAGATCAGCTGTTGGATTGAAGTGGATCAATCTGGACCGTCCATTGGTTCCTATTTAATCAGAAACGCGCAGCTTCTTCCCTTCATCGCGTCTTCGCCGCAACAGTAGATTTCTCAGTTCTTCTTCGTGTTCTTCAGCTTTTTCATCCAATCGAAGGCGTGATCACTCAATCCATCATCAGAGCAAGGGCTAGGTCAGTGAAGAGAGTCTCAGTGAGGTTTCAGATTGAATTTTTGCTCAATAGCAAAGCTGCGCGAGGTCTCGGCAGTTTCGCTATCCGATTTCAGCGAGCTCAGCTGTGCTCCATTTCCACTGCATCCGAGCTGACCAGAGGGGTTCCCTGGAAGGTTTCGGTCATTCCCTAATCAAAATCGCAAGCCACCACAGCGAGTTTGAAGAATTCGGAAGCAAATTTCAGCTTGAGCAAGATTTGCTTCGAATCATTTGCAGAGACAGTTCTTTACTGATTTGTTGAGCTTGCGGGTCCGAAGTTCACTCTTGATTGACGACCAAGGAGCTCTTGAGTTGGAGAAGGGTTGAGGAGTAGCTTAGATCCTTAATTTCCAAGTTTTGTAGCTGTAATTGGATTTCTGCACTTGTTCTGCTTTTGCATTTTCATTCCAGCAGCTTAATTCGAAGTTTCTGAATTGTTTAGCTTAATTAGGTTTTAATTCTTCAAGTTAAGTAGTTTAGGAGCTTATGTAGTGAATTTTCAGATAAGTTTCAGCTAGTTTCTATTGTAATTGTTGCGTGCCAATGTCAATAGCGTGCCAAGTTTAACTCTGATTTCTGTTTACTCATTTCAGTTTCTGAAATTGTCTTAGATTTCCTATTTCTGAGTTGTTTCTAAGTTTCTTAGTAGTTAATTCCTGCTCTAGCATTAGATATATAGTGTATTTAGTTTAAAATAGCACTTGCTTTAAGTTCTGCGCATCAATTCCATTGTTGCGTGCCAATTCAAGTCTGAAAAACCCAATCTGTTTTCTGAAAATTCCAGCTGCAAATTTTCTGAATTCTTGCTAGGTAAACACTAGATATTTCAGCTTAGTTGTTTGGCCTTTCGATCAGAGTATCAATTTGAGTTCGTTGTGTGTTTTGCACCCAAGCCATATGCTGAATCTCTGAACCTCAAATCTGAATTTCTGTTTACTTCATTTCTGAATTTTTGCTTCTCAAGTCTTGATTTCAGTTTTAATTCTTTTGCTTAGTCTTGCTTAGTTCTTTCATACTACCCTTGTTTCCCAATTGAACCATGCAGCTTAAACAATTGAGCTGAAAATTCACTTATTTCTTAATTTGGAGCTAGTTTTTGGCACAAAGGATTTCCCTTGCGTGCCAATTGATTTGCACCTTTTTGCATCCAAAGTTAGCTTGTTTTTGATGGGATAAGATTGTGTTTGAAATCAATAAGTTTGAATTTACCTAATTCTGAATTTTGTGGGCAGTGATTGGCTTCCAAAAACATTGCATGCTAAATTGATATTTGTTGCTTGTGAAAATTTCGAATTTCTTTTGCATTGATTTGTCTTAGCTTGTTCATTTCCGAAATTTGCCATAACTGCCTCTATATTTCAAATTAGTGTTTGTTTGCAATTTGAATTTAGATTTAGTTTTCCAATTCGGTTAAGTTCCTTGTTTGATTTGGTTTACCATTAGTTGAGTTTTTCTTTAGTGCCAACTTCTTGTTTAGTTCATTAGCTTAAGATTCTTACTTCTCCATTGCAATTTCACTTTCGATTATAACCCAAAACCCAATTACTTATTTGAAACCCCAAAAACATAAACGACACATAAATCAAGCTCGAATCAAACACTACAACTAGCCTCGAGAAAAATACGACCTGTGGCCCCTATATTATATTTTCAGATTTTAATTGTAAAAAGGGTTTCCAGCATTTTATTCAATACATTTAAATTTGAGGTCCACATTCGTGACACATAGTTTGGGCCTGTCAATAACTAATATTGTTGATGATGCAATTAGCCTTGTATTTGGCAAGCAATCTCGAGGTAGAGTGCGAGGAATGAGATTTGGAGTTACACTATCAAAAGTTGGAACGTTTGTGCAGAATGGAGCTGTTATACATCTTGAACATATGGTGGCTTCAATAAGAAATGCAAAAAATGAGAACCCTATTTTTACAAAATCAAAGGCAACAAAATAAACAAAAACAAGTAAGTAATTAAATAACATACATTTAGTCTTAATTATTATGATTTTTTTATATTCATGTTAGTGATATTTGTCACGCCCCTAGAGGCACATGCTTACTCGAAAATCGGACAGCATCTCCCCTGTACGGCGGACAATATGGGGCAAATATACATAATATCTCCACCAATATAGCTCAGCCACAAGCGGCTGACATCACAACAATAAGTATAAGACACATCCACGCAGTTTATATCGAAACAAAATAATAATGGGTGACTCAGCCACCTTAAACATAGAAGAAAATCACAACCAACGAGAACTCAAAAGTCTCTGTAATAATAATAACAAAACCAGCCCGATAACCGTTAAACAAATGAAATGCGGAAAACTAACACAATACCGAAATAGAAACTGCTAAACCAAACCGACACGGTGGGACTGAGGGACTGATAACTGGATCATCTCCTGGCTCCAAGCAAAACATCTACCTGCTACCTGAAACAAAAATAGGTGGTAGCGGTGGTGAGTCCGGGCGGACTCTGCGGGTATATGAGTAGACAATAAGCATGACACAATTAAGATAACGAAGTAGAGAATCAACAAGGTACAGTCCATACGAAGTATAAGATTCCCTAATCATGCATAACAAATATAATACGACATGGTATAAAACCGAATAACAACTAAACAGGTGTAAACCGACACAATAACAATAAAGTCAAGATATACATGTATGTCAATCATGTGCAACAACCATAGCTCATATAAATGCAACAATCACAGAAAAATGCATAAACGAAATACGTATGCACATGATGCAATGACATGTGTCACCCCTGACGCCAGTCAAGCCGCCAACACATCACATCTGTGTGACCGAGTGGGTAGGGCTGTGACAACTGTACGCACTCCAACACATAAATACCACGGAAGGCGTGGTTGAGTGGACAGGATGCTGGGGAGCCCACACTCCAGACCCCTATACCTAGGGGGAGCTATCACAGCTACAATATCCCTCGAAAAACAACGGTGAGGGTGAGCCACCAACGGCTCTAATATCCCTCTAAAACAACGGTGAGGGTGTCACTGTTTGGCATAACAGGACAGATGCTCGCACTCTAATAACTACCACGACAACAAGTGGTTGAGTGAATCGAGCAACAATATGACTAACGATGGCTTAACCAAATGTAAGCCCAACAGTCATTAGTATGCAACATGTAAGTATGGTGCATGCTATACGATGCACGAACAACCGGAGAAACAACGATGCAATAAAATCCAATGAGTATACGATGCATTAATACAACCAACCAGAAATCGCAAACCAACGATTATGCACCTACACTAATAGGTAGGATATTTCTAATTCCAAATAAACCTAATTGTGTTTAATGGACTTCTAAGTGCTCGCGTACAAACGGCACTTTACAGAATAGAAAACCAATAGAGGACTGTACGGATACAAATTTGGAATACTTGAAGATCAATGAAGAACAAGTCTCAACGGCGATGTTTAAATAACAAACGACAAAGAACAAGGTCAAGCAACCTATCAGACATAATATAGTCATGCTTTTAAGGTAAAGAAAACTACTCGAGTACAAAGGAGAAGTACCCGCCTTTTAATTGTAGAACGTAATCGAAAATAACCTCTTCACGATCAACCGAACGAGTCCAAAGTCAGGGTCCTGTATCAAGGACTAGATTTAGCTATTTATATAATTATTAAGTTAACCGAATAGGAAAAGAGCAACTCATGGCCAAACATAAACCCTATTTGATGCTCACTACAACACATTGAAACTCAATATAATAAGCTTTACAAATTCACCCTTACTAATCTTAAAAGATGTAACCCTTACAATAAAACCATGTCCATGCTTAGCAATTTATCTACTATGCATACAAAAATAGCAAGCACCCAAATAGACTTGCCAAATGAATCTTGCCAACTAAACTACTCCCACGGCAAAAGCTCTCATCCAACAAATAGTGCTAAACTCAAACTGCAATTAATCATGCTCAAGGTCAGATTAACAAACCAAACATAGAGACTCATGGCGACAGAAAAGAGAACATAATATCCAGTCATTAGCAGGAAATCAAATTCGGTTTCACCACATCTAACATCAACAATTCACCGCAAGTATTACTAAAATCAAATCATTCATCTTTACCCTAATACAACTCACCTAAGAGGCGAAGGAATTAGGGCTCAGCGGCGTCGACTCCGTGCGCGCCGAAGAGGACAAAGGGGAGGAAGGTGCTACGGCGGATGGGGTCGGAGTTCGCCGGAAGAGCGGCGGCGTGAGGCGCGACGACGCGAATAAAGGGAAACTGGCGCTTGACTTCTCGCTCGGCCAAAGAAGACGAAGAGAAAAAAGGAAGAAGAAACTGTGAGGTTGAAACTCGGCAGAGGTGGTGACAGTCGGCGTCGCTGGTTGCGGTCGGCGTCGGCGTCAGCTAGGGCTCGGTGTCGGGCGGGCGAAACCGAAGGGGCGGCGTCGGGGAGGAGTCAGGAAACGGCGCAGAGGGAAAAGGGGGTTCGGGTGAATGAGGGGAAGTTAGGGCTTTAGGGGTTTTAAATATATATATATATATATATATATATATATATATATATATATATATATTTAGCAGTTTTACATGAAGGCCCTCCAAGTTTGGGAAATTACAACTAAGCCCTTTAAAAATTTCGATTTTCAACAATATTAGTATTAATTGATATAATTTGTTGTAAAATTAGGTTGCTAGTGGTGGTATTGGTAGCGATATTGACAATTATATTCGTGGCGATGTTGATATCCATAGTGCAAAAAAAATTGATAATATTTGCAATATTAGCCAACAACAAACTACAACTCAACTCAGGTAACAAGATACAATCTCCCTGATATAATATGTTGGCTTTACAATTTGATCGGATTAAATATTATTATCATTATTATTTTTGTTAATACCTTCACAGAGTCAAATTGTTGGATATAATCTCTCTGGTATAATATGTTGACTTTATAATTGTTAATATATACATACTGCTTTGAGCTCGATTAATAAAATATTATTCATTTGCTGTTGGAAAGGATGTTGGATTATTGAATGGAGGATTTAAATTTCAAATTCTTCTGTATTACCTAGCCATCTGTGTACTAGTTCGAGATGAAATCACTTGAAATTTTTTTTCATTTGATAAACTAAACACAAATTAGTTCAATGTTCACATGTTATTTAATTCTATATTAAGTTGAGTTGAATTAATAAAGTAGTTTAATTTTGATTAGTCAATTTCAAATTAAAGCAATTGTGCATGCATATGGAAGTTTGTTTCCTGAGAGTTTATAGGTAGAGGTCACTAACGAATAGAAGGCAGACATAGCAAAATACAAGTGATGCTCTACAGAGTTAAAACTAGAAACAAAATTTGACACCATGACCATGGACGATAAAAACATTTGTGACTACCTCCAATTAGAAGATTGTAGATATTCAAAAAAAGGAACTAAAACGGAAGATAATTTTCATATGTAAGCATATGCATTAGGATTGAAGCCCAGAATACTGAGTACTCACAACACACCTCTTTCAGTAGGAACCAAGTCGTCCTCCTGCAATTTTCGCTTGTAATCTTGTTCATATCTATCTAATGCTTGCAACTCATGATAGACTTCCTGAGTATTAATTTTGGAGCTATATTCTCACTTCCTTAGATATGTTTAATATTCAGATGCTTTGTTCATGTGTGATAACCGTTTCTGAGTTTAGATATCATCAATAGCCTTGCATATTGTTTAAAAGAGTGTTATGATCGGCTGATCTCTCAATAGAAGCTTAAGTTGGTATTATATTATTGATTTCTTTAGTCTCATCGATTATTGAGAATCCGTAGGAAAAAAATCTAACTTTGCTGGGATCTCCCAACTCCAAATCACACTTTTATATTTGACAACGGGAATAGTAAACCACCCTAAATCCGCTAATGTTCACTGGATGGAAGCCACTTGCATGGTCAGCCAGCGCCTAAGGAGAAGCCCAAAGATATACGGCAAAATTGACAACCACTATAACACCTAGCAATGTCTCTCATTGGCGAACAACTAGCAATGTCTCATTGGCAAACAACTAGCAATGTCTCATTGGCAAACATTGAACTATGCTAACTTGTCAAAACATCTCATCATGCCAATTATATATATATATATATTTTCCATGGATGCCCCTTTCACCATGTGACTTCTAAAAAGCTTCTTTGAGATTGAGCCCTTAGCATAGACCATAACTCTCTAAGAGTTTTATTTATTTATATTATATTGAAGTTTCATGATGAACAGAAAGCTTGACATTCATTAGAACATATAACTTTACTGGCTTGTTAGAATCCATTATCATTTTGCTTACATATTTCTCCACGGACATTCTTTTGACCATGTGAGTTTTAAAAAGTATCTTTGACACAGTTTATAGCTCAATGCATGTTTATAAGGTATGAACCACTTCTGCTAACCTTGTCACATATTTATGATATAACTTACAGATTTTTTTGATTATGCAATTACAACTAAAGACCTTGAGTCGTGGAGATATCATTGATAATACTAAATGTAAGCTGCTTCATTAGAGTATTGATGGAGTTGTTGTAGAAGGCCGAATTGCATCCACAGATCCCAAAGTAAAAGTGCATCACGTTCCTCTTGGTGGAGCTTGTTGGAAAGTTTGGATTAATAGAGTGTTTGTGAACAAGCTGGATCTCATTCGACCAAATGATGAAATGTTGTTTCTCGAATATGCAATAAGAAGCATAGTTGCTTGGTTATCTAAGTTCATAATTTTTTGTGACTGAGTTACTTACTTTATACTTATAACTAGTTTGTAATGTTTTTTGCTACTGGGTTATTTTAGACTTATGACTAGTTGGTAATGATTTTTGCTAGTAAGTGAAATGTTATTTTAGTAAATTGTGGTGTTGATGATTATTTATGATATTATAAATGTTTTAGTTTTGGATGCTGTTATTTGAGAGATGTGATGTGGTATATTTGTTGTATTATAAAATTATGTAAAATGTATATATGTGAGATTATAATTATATGAAATATATTAGTATCCGCAGTGCACGAATATATACTACGGATAAGTAGATCCGCAGTGGTAGGCTGCTCACTGCGGATATTTGCGGATGCACTTATCCGCAGCGGGCGACCGCTCACTGCAAATGCAAATATCCGCAGCGCGCAGTTGCTCACTGTGGATGCAAATATCCGCAGTGCGCAGTCGCTCACTGTGGACCTACTTATCCGTAGTGTATATTCGTGTGCTGCGGATCCACTTATCTGCAGCGTGTAGTCATGCGCTGCGGATGCACTTATTTGCAATGCGCGGCCGCGCGCTGTCGAAAAGTTATAACTTTTAACAGCTTGGAGTTGTATAGCATTCGATGCGTACTGCGGATATAACCATCGCACGCTGCAGAAAAGTAATTTTCTTGTAGTGAGAAGAGTTATGATTTTGACATCATAATCGAATAATTGGATAAGAGGGAAAATGTAAATAATAAACTTATTAATCTTGTCTCGCCATAAACGGTACAATTTATAATATGTTCAAAGACACGATCATTGATCGATTAATAAGAAAAAGATTTATGTCTTCTTAACATTTGATCGGATCATATTTGAACAATTCTCTTTTAACTGAGACAGAAAGCGCGCGGTAGTCCGACGAGGGTCTGAAGATCAGTAGAGTCGTCGTCGATTACCCTGACGCCATCGACGCTGCTTCTACTCCTTTCCGAAAGTCCCTGACCCCCAGCAAACTCACCAAAGACATAGCCAATATCATCATCCATATGAACCACCGGAGGATGGACAAGCTCCGGAACTCCGGCGGCGAGTGAGACGATGCACCACCAATTTAATCATTAAAGCTTGCATTCAATATATAAATATTATACAATTAATCCTATCGAAATATTACTACACGTTCGGCAACAATTTTGTAGGAGATCTATAAGAAGAAAATTAAGAACACGCTTAATTGGAGTGGAAGAAGCAAAGCAGTCAACGCCATCAGCATCCACGAGCAGGATTAGAGTGATCTTCCAGCGCAGTAATAAGGTAGCTAGCGCTCTGCAGGTTCACTGATGGAATTTGGAATCGGGCCATCATCAGCTCTAGGTCTTGCACTCGTCCCTTCAATGGAGGAAGACGATGACCTCTCCTTCCCCGCCATGACATCCTGGAATATATCAGATCGAGGACCTTTAATTAAGAACAGATTTTGATCATAAAATATATATGAAATTAAGTACATAAAGGGATATATCACGATCGAACACTTGCATTTAGTGGTGAAGGATCTGGTAGTGGGCATCTGATCGGTCGATCATGGTTGGAAGGCTCGAGCGGGTGCTCAATCGGTTTGAACTCCGCTCTCGCGTTATCGTTATCTTTACAGGTCGAAGTCGAGGAGTCGTCCCCCGTCTCCATGGAAGCCGACTGCGTTCCCCTCGTTTCCTGACCCGATTCAAGCGAGATTTCGTCAAAGATCCATCAAGATCCGATCTTTCCGGTGGGAGACGGTAAAAGATGCGATTTTGGGAGGTTAGTCGATGGGCGGAACTCACCGTCGCGCTCTTGGTCCGGCGGTGGCCCGTCCTTCCGGCGGCGAACCGGGAGAAGATCCCGACCATCTCCCTCAGCGGAGTCGAATTAGCAAAGAAATCCGCAAGCGAGGGGTGGGTTCGATTAAAGGAGGGGCCGGATCGCTCGCTCTCCTTCGATCGGTGGCTTGAATGAGAATTATGACAGAGGAGGAGGTGGACACGGCGGCTGTCCTGCCGCTCCGCCTGTCGGCTGCTAACGTTTCGGGTTGCGACCAGCTCCATGTGGATGTCCACATCAGATTCGTTGCCTAATCAAAGCGCGGAAGCCGTTCCCGGCAGAGCGTAATGGCAGCGAGGAGAGAGGAAGGAGTGATTGCTCCACCGGCCATTGGGCAGGCAATTAATGTCGGGTGATGAATAGACGAGTTGAACAAGTAAGCAGCAGGCGGAAGTGCATCAGGAGTTGGCATGTCCTTCCACCAAACAACACTGCAGGCCTCGTGTAGTTTTCACGGTACTGAGATAAGATTGTTGCAACAGATCATCGATAACCCTAAGATGCCCCTCGACTGTTAACTAGATGATAAATAATAGCATCCGGGTTATTAATATCAATTATTTATTTTTTCCGTATTAATACTGAAACGAATTGAATAAGTGCCGAAGCCAGCCACATTCTGACTCTAATTTGACTTGTGGCCCATACTCTCGCTATCTGTTTCCTACTAATGGATTGTACTCTATCAGTCTATTCGACTTCACCAACGACTTTTATGCCTATTCACTTGAGAGAAGGGATTTACAACAACTTGTTTCACGAATAATTTTTAGTTATTTATTTTACAAAAGAGGATGGATCGTTAATCTTTCTACTGGTTTAGTTTGTTTTAAAATAATGAATGGATAGATTGTAATAAATTTATGAGATCAAAATGTTCTCTTTAAATCAAATGGAAAGCCACGATCCATCCTCTGTTGTATCTCCACCCAACTATGTGAGCGGTTCATGGGCTATGCCTATGCGGGAGGCACTGCACGTAAGGCGGCACCGCGTCGAGGCCACAAGGTAAACCTTGCATGACCACCTGTCTTGCGCGACACCATGAGGACAACCTCGCACAGCCTCACGCGATCAAGAGCCATAGGTGGCCCTGCACGACTACCTCATTCGACTGCAAATCGCAGGCAATCTCGCTCGACGTGACAACTTTATCCTATTTTTCTATTTTATTTTTTTTCTCTCTTTTACTTGTTATATATAAAAAATATTAGATCAGATAATAGATGAATTTACGATGATCGATTTAACCCCATAGAAATTTTTCATCAATCACTAGAATAAATCGAGAATCATTTGCGGTGGACGGTCTAGAAGCCCAGCATCCCAGGGTTCACGTCTTATTTGAAAGAAAAATTCTTACAAAATACACTGTAGCTAGAGATTGAACCACGAATTTATGAAATAACGATTAGTCATCATACCGCTGCATCATAATCCCGGGACCTTTCGCTTGTTATATAAGCAAAATATGAGGTATGTTTTTTTATTATTTATTTATTTTTTTGGATCTGGTATTAAGGAGAATTATTTATACGTTGAAAGGAAAATATTTTAGAGTATTTATTTAATAACGATGAGAATAAAGTGATAGACAATCAAATTGTTGAGGACCGGGTACATGTTGACATTGATACGGGTTCGTAATTTTAAAATTTAATTACGTGCAGTGGAAGGTTTAGCATAAATAATTTCTTAAATTATTTTAACCACGTATCTAGCATGCAACCTTATGTTGTGGAGACATTATCCTACATTTAAAATTTTGCAGAAAGTAAACTAATTTACTTAATACCTCGCGTAACTCGTAGAAAGGGACGAGATCCAACCGTAGCATCCCTTGGAAGCTCCGCCTCTATTCGCGTCCACGTCGAGTTTTCTTCGGGATGACTTCGCAAAGCCACGAGTTTCGTGCCGACAAGAACTACTAGATTCTCCAAAGGCACGACAAGAATACCAAGAGAGAGATGAAAAACTAACCACCAAACGAAGAACGGAATCAAGATTCCGGGAGGAGGGAAGGAGTCGCGCCCGCTTCTTCTTCGGCTTCTTCTTGGTGGTGGAAGCTCACGGCAAAGGGGGAGGGCTCTAGGGCCGGCGACACTAGAAGAGGGAGAGGGAGAGAAGGAGAGGGAGAGAGGCTAGGCAAGAATCCTTAATCTCTTGGATTGATTTCCAAGCCTTGCTTTTGTACCTTTATATAGTAGCCTCTTTATCGCCAAGTCTCCTTTTAACGGAATAAATTTTTCATAAGAAATTTATCTTATAAATTTTTCTATGAATTATTCCGTTATGCCAAGTTTTTATTATAACTTAATTTATAATAAAAACAACCATGTCTCCCCTTTTATTATGGAACCGGGTGCATGTTGACATGGATACGGGTTCGTAATTTAAAAATTTAATTACGTGCAGCGGAAGGTTTAGCATAAATAATTTCTCAAATTATTTTAACCACGTATCTAGCATGCAACCTTATGTTGTGGAGACATGATCCTACATTTAAAATTTTACAGAAAGTAAACTCATTTATTTAATACCTCGCGTAACTCGTAGAAAGGGACGAGATCCAACCGTAGCGTCCCTTGGAAGCTCCGCCTCTATTCGCGTCCACGCCGAGTTTTCTTCGGGATGACTTCGCAAAGCCACGAGTTTCGTGCCGACAAGAACTACTAGATTCTCCAAAGGCACGACAAGAATACCAAGAGAGAGATGAAAAACTAACCACCAAACGAAGAACGGAATCAAGATTCCGAGAGGAGGGAAGGAGTCGCGCCCGCTTCTTCTTCGGCTTCTTCTTGGTGGTGGAAGCTCACGGCAAAGGGGGAGGGCTCTAGGGCCGGCGACACTAGAAGAGGGAGAGGGAGAGAAGGAGAGGGAGAGAGGCTAGGCAAGAATCCTTGATCTCTTGGATTGATTTCCAAACCTTGCCTTTGTACCTTTATATAGTAGTCTCTTTATCGCCAAGTCTCCTTTTAACGGAATAAATTTTTCATAAGAAATTTATCTTATAAATTTTTCTATGAATTATTCCGTTATGCCAAGTTTTTATTATAACTTAATTTATAATAAAAACAACCATGTCTCCCCTTTTATTATGGAATAAATTTTTTCAAGAAATTTATTATATAAATTTTTCTTATCATGGAAAAATCAATTCATAATTGATTTTATAAAATAAAATAAACCAATCCATGGTTCATTTTAATTTCCATAAAAAAGAATAAATTTCTATAAATTTCTTTATCCATAATTTTATAAAACAAATCACGCTCGATCTATTTTATAATTTAAACCAAACAATTTGGTTTCCCTTTTTATTGTGGCCGGCCAAACCAAAGAGGGTGGGGACCCTCTTTGGCCGGCCAAATCCAAGCCGTTACCTTACGAATTAAACTCATTTAATTCGTCCAATAAGCCTTCAAAAGACTTAGCCATTTTATGCTTCCGATGCGTCTCTGAAAAATTCAGATTCGACTTATCTCTCTTGATCGGAAAATTCAATTTTCAACTCGTTTTAAATCCCTCGGATTACTCGTAGTCCGTGTGACTAAATAGGCTTTCGATCTATGTTGGCCGTCTATAATCAACCAATTATAGAACGATCATGAGTGACACCTAGTAGTACATCATGACCCCCAATTAATCGAAAGATCAACGGTTGACCTCAGAAATAATTTTGAAACCCTTCAGCAGCTATAATGAGTCGTGCCCCATTCCCTTCACCATCTTATACTCACTTGGTTCAGGACATGGTCTATGTGTGTCAGTCCCCACTAGGCTGACTACGTCACACCTAGCCCAAGTAATGTCTTTCTCGTCCAACAGATTCTAATTACTCTCATGTTTCCTAGAGGATTCATACTCGGAACATGTTGTGCTCTGGCCAGAGGCTTCGAGTAACAATCCAACGATAGGTCTTGGGTATACATCTCCTCGCAAGGAGTGGTGAATCCTTTGTAGGCTGTTCAAACATCTTCGGGCACTTCGGCTTATACCCAACCATCCTGGGTCCACACCTCCTTAGAGATGCTTGCTTAAGATGTCAAAGTATAAGTCTCCGTGACCAAGATGACTTGAACACCGCAAGTCAAAGGAATATCGCACTTAAGCTGCAGTAAGAACTTTCATTAACATATCTATATGTAGATTACCATATGAAGTTTTACAGCTAGTCACTCCAATGAACTAGTTCCATTAACTAGCATCCATGTTTATCTCCGGACATCTCAATGTCACCAGCCAGTGAGAATCAACTGATTAGAGAATAACTCATGCTAGTCTCAACAGAATTGACAGTGTCTATATTTATCAATTCATCGACTAGGGATAATTTCAATACTTCACAATTGCACATGTAGAGATAATCACTAGTTGTGAATTCATCACAAATTCTCTTATGCTGTGAATTGTATTGCGGACATTCAGTAAATGAGTTTAAAATCTCAATCAAATACATGAACATGTATATTCAAATAGTAATATTCTTTTATTAAAGTAAATGATTACAATCATAAGACGATTATCTTAGGACACTTCTCTCATGATACTAACACAAACAAGAGTCAGCACTGAATATTAAGGAAATTGATAGGATGGCTCCACTAGAAAACCACGTGTCTCTCTGTCAATGGACGGATAATCAGTCGGAGATTTATTAAGGAGTATAATATTTTATTTTTAACAAATGAGATATCTAATTTGGATAAAAATGAAAAGGACTCCCCAAGTTATATATATCATCGACGGAACGTTTTTTTAGAAAAAAAAATTAAAAAGACTTCTTATCAAATAAATACTTTATTCCAATATTAATAATAACTATCTATTATTACTACGACAGATAGAAATTACTCTATAAGTATTATAATATATTTTAGATTTGAAATTTACGGATTTAATTTTATTAAAATGAAATATACTATTTTGTTACATTATATCAACTACTCCATAGTCAATCACTGCTGTGGTAAAAACTAATGGCTACTCCATCTGCATGCATGCAATTAAATTCTTAAATTTTAAATTTTAAACTTTAAACTCTATATACTATTATATCAAAATATTTTTATAAATTTGATCGATCGTTATTTAAATTTTATAGGAATAATTTTAAAATAATTATACAAACTACTTAAATAGCAACTACAATAATATTATATTAGGTGTCACACATTATAACCATTAATAATTATTATATGTGTTCCGGAAGGAATCTACGTCGATGGTCAGTCACCGAGGTTCAACCCACGCGGATACTGACGGGAGGGGAGGAACTCTGCGCCCTGCGAGATCAATACGAGCGTTAGGGGAATACGCTGGAGATTGTCCGGCGGAGCCCATTTCGACGCTCAAGTCAGTGCCTCGATGGAGAGGAGAAGTATAAAGTAGAAAAATATATGAGTAGCAGAGAATGCATGACCCCCTTACCAGAGGGGTTGGACTACCTTTTATACCTGCGTCGGCCATCCACGAGCACCCATGATCTTCGCCACGCCCCCGTGATTATCGGTTGATGGTTCACCCTGGTAACGGTCGTCGCGATTCTGTCATCCGGGTCGTTGCGATAATTAAGGCCTTTATGACCGCTAATCATGGGTAGTGATTACTCGTCATAATGGATGAGGATGACTTCGCCGATCTGCGGGAAATGGTCCTCTGCCTGAGTGTTTCTTGGGCCCCACTACCCCGAGGTGATCCCGAGGCTTTTCGGCTCGGGGGTCCCAGACATTCGTCTCTCCGGGGTGCCCTCGGAGTCTTAATCCCGAGGTGAGTTCGGGGGCGTGTCTTCCTGAAGCTAGCTCCGGGGTGATAACTACTCGAGTTGGTTTCCGAGTCCCCTTTCCCGAGAGGGTCTCTGATGTTGCAACAAGGGAGTTGTTCCTGCTCAGCGGATTTTACCACACAGCTTCTTCAACCCCCGTGTCTGCCACGGGGTATTCAACTCCATCACAAGTCTCTTCTTTCAAGTCTGATCGAATGAAGTATGTCTGACTGATTAGACTGGTAATGTAATGAAGAAGTTGTGCCCAAATGGCCTCTCCATCCTTTGTGGTGGCCTTCCGGTCCGAGGAAGCACCTCTGCAGTCCAAGGCTCCGGGTGGTTTTCTGAATACGTTCAGCTTTCCCTCAAATTTTGCGGTGACGCTCTGACGGCTATCCCATGCCCTTTATAGGTGCGTGGGGTCTTGTAATGATGACACGATCACCCATTGAATGTGGCATCGCCACGTGCCTCCTCCCCCCTTGTGCGGCGATATCTCCTCGATACACACCGCAGGTCATACGAAGCGACAGCAGTAAGGGCTAGCGGCTCCTCGAGATGGCCAATCAACGCCATTGACGTGCTGCTCTCTTATTGCTCACAGAGGTTCGGCTCCTCTCTATAAAAGCGGGTGCAACGGCACCCTGCAACCTCTTTGCCCTATCTACCTTCAAGCGTCCTCCTTCTCCGGCTATTTGTCTTGCCGCTGCGCCCCTTTTACGAAGGTAAGTCACCTCTGCCTTTTCCTCTCCTCAATCCCCATGGGTCCAGTGGAGAAGAAAAAGAAAACCCGAGACGATGATGAGGGCTCCTTAGGGGAACTAGGATACCATACAGAATTGTACGATACCATCTCTTCCAGGGTTAGGTTGGAATCCCTCCAGGCCGCCTGTCGGAGATACGGTATCCCAGAAGACTGGGAGGTGAGAGTTCCTACCCTAGGTCAACCACCTATAGAAACCCTAAGGATTTTTATACTTTCTTCCTGGGGCAGGTAGAACTAGGGCTTTGCTTCCCTATCCCCCCCCTTTTACATGAATGTTGGTAAATACTTCGGTATCCCTCTGCAGCAAATGGCTCCGAATGCCTTTGCCTAGATGGGCGGAGTTTTTGTACTCTTCAAACTTTTTGACATTCCTCTGATCCCCCCCCCCCCCCATTCTTCCATTTTTTCTTTGTTCCGGTCGGGTCCTGAGGAGCATTTGGCTTTACTGCTCATTCTGGCCATAGGTTCCTGAAAGGTCTTCCTTCCTCCCACAAGGGATGGAAGGAACGATTCTTCTATATCCAGCTTCCCGAGCGTCCCTTCAGCCCTATCCATTGGACGAAAAATCTGCCACCTATCCCAGACCTCGGCGACTTCCAGCGGGACGCGAGATATCAGAGGGCTAGGGGTATCCTGGTAGGGATGGAGTTCCACGGCCTCCAACTGGTGCAATGCGAGGAGCTCCTTTATCGGGCCGAGCTTAGTCCGAAAGCCACCAGCCTTAGCCCCAGTCTTCGTAAGTTCCTTTTTATCTTGGTCATTTCCTGGTTAATGCTGACTGATGCCCTTTTGTCTCTTTATTGCAGACGACGTCATGTTTTCCCGAGTTATGAGGCGGGTCATGAAGTGGGACCAGGCCAACGAACAGGCGCTGGTTCCCGCTTCAACTTCTTCCACTCCTGTGGGCGCCTCAGTTGAGGGTTGCGAGGAAGTGGACGAGCCCTCCGTCAATCGGGAAACCCCAGAGGCCCCTCGAGATATTTGAGCATCCAAGCTGCCGATGGACCTTGAAGGGAGTTTGACTGCCTCTCCTATTGAGGCATCAGAGGGAGTTGCACCCCCTCCATCTGTCGCGCCTTCAGAGACCCACGCCACCGAGCAAAGACAGCGGAAGTGGTCATCCCATAGGGATCACCCCCTGAAGAGGTTGAAGAAGGGCATATCCTTAGAGCTCCTGCACTTTGCTTCCCACGAGGATGCAACTCCCTGGTCCCCGAGAGTTCGGGAAGAACCTTCCTCCCCCGCCGCCACAGCCACGACTCCCATCGTCGACGCCCTGGTTCCCCCGACCGACCCTCCTGCTACTCCACGCGGCAAGGAGGCATCCAAGGACCTGCCCAGCTCCCACCGGAAGGCCCCAGTGGCGAAGAAGAAGAAGGCGACAGACAATTCCCAATCCATCCGAATAAAGGGGGTCGGCTCTAAGGGTTCGCCGATGGCTTCTAGTTCAGAGGAGGACGTCCCCGACCCGAGAGACCTTCCCAACCAGTCAGGCCCCCTGCTGAGGAAATTCTTCCTCCTCCCGTTCTACCGAGGTGGGTAGCTGGATCAGCTCAATATATAGGCATGCTACATCAGTCTCTACTGACGGTGACTATACTTGAGCTCTTTCTCTTTATTTCAGTGCCTTGTCCTAATTGTCTTTGTCCTGCACCATAGGTTGCCTCTAACTGTGTAGCCACAAGCTACCTGTTGTGCTCCGGGGGAGTCACTGAAGACCTTCTCCAGCGGGTGATAACCGTCGAGGTGGAAGTTGGCCGTGCCCGCGAAGCTGGCCTCTTGCAGTTGGAGGACAGCCGAGCCCTTCGAGCGAAGATAGAGCATTATCTCAATACCCTAATAGCTTCTGAGGATACTTTGCATGGGTATAGATTCCGGGAACGCTCGGGTCTGAGAAGAACCAAGCCCTCACTAAGGACAGGCAGAAACTATCCCAGGAGCGGGAGCAGCTCCAGACTCAGACGAGGGAGTTGTCTGATCAAGTCAACCTCCTAGAATTTGTAAAGAAAGCCCTGGAGGACCGGAATACAGAACGGGAACGCCTAATGGCTCTGAAAGAATACGACTTAGAGCTATCGACTTCTTATGCTGCCGACCTCCAGGAGAAGGCTACCCAGGCCCAGGCCCAAGCTTCCGCTGCTACCTAGAAGCTCCAAGAAATGTTAGGGGCTCAGAATTGTCTACTCCGAGAGGTGGCGACATTGAAGACTGCTAAGGAGGAGGTTGAGGCCAAACTGCAGCAGCAGCAGAGTGACCATGTAGCCCAACTGTCCAAGCTGAAGAGGAGTCCAAGGCTAAGTTCCTGCAATCGGAGGAGTACGCCAAAATTTTAGCCGAGCAGGCATTGAAGCGCCTCAAACAAGGCTTCCATGGCGCTATCATCCAGCTGGAGAAGGATCAACTGCTGAAACCAGACGCAGACTTGAGCACTATAACTGCCCAGTGGGTCTGGGACGAACTTACTCCTGAAGAGCAGGACCTATAGAATCCTTCCTGACATGGGCCCGGGCTCCCTGGCCACTCCTCGCCAGCTGCATTTTCTTCTTCTTTTTAAACTTTCTATTGTAGGATAAGTATGTAGTCGTTTCATCTTTGAATGCAAACATCCCTGGACTTCTTATATTTTGTGTGATTTTCTGCCCCCCTTAAAATGTTTTGTCTCCGGCCAATGCCCCACCTCCAAGTGAGAGTTGAGGTTTCCCTCTGCCTTAAGCATCTAGGGGGCAACCACCCACGTCTTAAAAGACAAGGGTTCCATGGGGACAGCAGGGCTTTGCGGCTCTTGGCCGGGCATGTGTAGCTCTAAGGCCAAGCCTACTCACCGAGAGGAAGAAGGGTTTTACATTTCTTGGCGGGCATGCGTAGCACCGAGGTCAAGCCTACTTACCGAGACGCGGTAGGGTTTTGCAGCTCTTGGCCGGGCATGTGCAGCACCAAGGCCAAGCCTACTCACCGAGAGGCAGTAGGATTTTACAGCTCTTGGCCGGGCATATGCAGTACCGAGGCTAAGCCTACTCACCGAGAGGCAGTAGGGTTTTGTATCTCTTGGTCGGGCATGTGCAACACCGAGGCCAAGCCTACTCACCGAGAGGCAATAGGTTTTGCAGCTCTTGGCTGGGCATGTGCAGCACCGGGCCAAGCCTACTCACCGAGGGACAGTAGGGTTTTGCAGCTCTTGGCCGGCACGTGCAGCACCGGGGCCAAGCCTACTTACCGAGAGACAGTAGGGTTTTGCAGCTCTTGGCAGGGCATGTGCAGCACCGAGACCAAGCTTACTCACCGAGAGGCAGTAGGGTTTTACAGCTCTTGGTCGGGCATGTGCAGCACCGAGGCCAAGCCTACTCACCGAGAGGCAGTAGTGTTTTGCAGCTCTTGGTCGGGCATGTGCAACACCGAGGCCAAGACTATTCACCGAGAGGCAGTAGAGTTTTGCAACTCTTGGCCGGGCATGTGTAGCACCGAGGCCAAACCTACTCACCGAGAGGCAGTAGGGTTTTGCAGCTCTTGATCGGGCATGTGCAGCACCGAGGCCAAGCCTACTCTCACCGAGAGGCAGTAGGGTTTTGCATCTCTTGGCCGGGAATGTGCAGCACCGTGGCCAAGCCTACTCACCGAGAGGCAGTAGGGTTTTGCAGCTCCTGGGCGGGCATGTGTAGCACCGAGGCCAAGCCTACTCACTGAGAGGCAGTAGAGTTTTGCAGCTCCTGGCCGGGCATGTGCAGCATCGAGGCCAATCCTTCTCACCGAGAGGTAGTAGGGTTTTACAGCTCTTGGCCGGGCATGTGCAGGACCGAGGTCATGCCTACTCACCGAGAGGCAGTAGGGTTTTGCAGCTCTTGATCGGGCATGTGCAGCACCGAGGCCAAGCCTACTCACCGAGAGGCAGTAGGGTTTTGCAGCTCTTGGTCGGGAATGTGCAGCACCGAGGCCAAGCCTACTCACCGAGAGGCAGTACGGTTTTGCAGCTCTTGGTCGGGCATGTGCAGCATCGAGGCCAAGCCTACTCACCGATAGGCAATAGGTTTTTGCAGCTCTTGGCCAGGCATGTGCAACACCAAGGCTAAGCCTACTCACCGAGAGACAGTAGGATTTTGCAGCTTTTGGCCGGGCATGTGCAACACCGAGGCCAAGCCTACTCACCGAGAGGCAGTAGGGTTTTGCAGCTCTTGGCCGGTCACATGCAGCACCGTGACCAAGCCTACTCACCGAGGGGCAGTAGGGTTTTTGCAGATGGAACCTGATAAAGGGGGTATTTAATTGTTGCTAAGAGGATTCGAACCTGGGACCTCAGACATCACATGTCTCCATGCTTTCCACTTGGGGTCGGCGAGATCCACTTGCAAGACTTCGCAGAATTTCGGTGAGGCCCTGTAAGTGGGATCTAAGTTGATCACGAGGGTCTCCCTTCGATCCAAGGCCCCTCGTGGAGAATCGAAGGGTTCCCCTGGTGGATGCCGGAGCGTTTCTCCAATGGTGGTAGCTCTTCGGCGATCAAATTTCTCCTTCATCAAGGTCGTGGGTTCTCCCTCTGGCTCTAACATCGGTGCTCCTTCGGGTGCTTTACTGGTTTCCCACAGACGACGCCAGACTTGTTCCGGAAGGAATCTACGTCGATGGTCAGTCACCGAGGTTCAGCCCACACGGATGCTGACGGAAGGGGAGGAACTCTGCCCACTCCGACGCTCAAGTCAGTGCCTCGATGGAGAGGAGAAGTATAAAGTAGAAAAATGTATGAGTAGCAGAGAATGCATGACCCCCTTACCGGAGGGATTGGACTACCTTTTATACCTATGTCGGCCATCCACGAGCACCCATGATCCTCGTCACGCCCCCATGATTATCGGTTGATGGTTCACCTTGGTAACGGTCGTCGCGATTCTGCAATTCGGGCTGTTGCGATGATTAAGGCTTTTATGACCGCTAATCATGGGTAGTGATTACTCGTCATAATGGATGAGGATGACTTCGCCGATCCACGAGAAATGGTCCTCTGCCTGAGTGTTTCTTGGGCCCCACCACCCCGAGGTGATCCCGAGGTTCTTCAGCTCAGGGGTCCCGGGCATTCGTCTCTCCGGGGTGATCTCGGGATCTTAACCCCGATGTGAGCTCCGGGGGGTGTCTTTCTGAAGCTAGTTCCAGAGTGATAACTACTCGAGTTAGTTTCCGGGTTCCCTTCCCTAAGAGGGTCTCTGATGTCGCAACAAGGGAGTCGTTCCTACTCGACGGATTTTATAACACAGCTTCTTCAGCCCCCGTGTCTATTACAGGATATTCAACTCCATCAATATGTTATAGTAATTAGTATTTCACCTGTGCGATGGACAGATTACATCTCTATAAAATATGATAAAAAATTAAATAATAATTAATGACATTCAAAATTTGATAACAATTTCTAACAAATTTATTTCAATCTCATTATGATTAACTACATTTAAAAAAACAGTATGTCTGAAAACTTATTTTTTATTTTAGAATTATTTTTAGGATACTTTCTATTTAAAAATGTTGATTTCGTAAGTTACTTTATTTGTTCAGGCAATGACACACTTGCTTTGAATGTTTCAATCCAAAAGTTTTTATTTTTTTGACACATGTATATAAATGAAGAAATCGAGAGCATATTAATTATGTATTGAAATATTAAAACTAAATAAAATATATATAAAGATACCTTGATTTCTATCGATATTTAAATTATTATATCTTTAAATGCATTTACAATTTCAAAAAGATAATATTAAAATTGATAGCTATAATTTTAAAAATAATTTAATTTGATATGATAATAACTATATATATTAGAATACATATGAAACGATTGGTCAAAAAATAAATAAAGATTTCAAATTTATTCTTTTGGATTTGATTTTTCATTTCACATAATTTAAGTTAATTGATTTGATTGTAATTGAAATTGTAAAAGCATTTAAAATTATTTTAAAATTCTGATATAATGTATGTAGTAATCGAAAGAAATTCAAAGTTAATTGACCTTTTAAAATAATGATTTGACCTTTTAAAATGAAGACATAATGATTTATCTATAGGTAGAATTTGAGACATTTTCAAATTCGAGCGAGACTTTATTTGATAAACAACCAATCATTTATTAGATATTCTTCTTTTCATAGGATATTCATGATAGAAAACTTAATCAGATGGTCGCAAAAATAAAAGGTATAAACTTGTTGAACCTTTTATTTACATTAACTTCAACTAAATTATAATTTGTATATATTATGGTACTAATTCTTGGAGTTGGATCATACCATAAACATTTGAATAACATACACCTTTTTATATGTAATGCTAAATATTCAACCTCTATAATCTTGTCAAGTCTACCATAATAATCACTCAGTGTTACTGTTATCAATAGATCATTTAATGCAAACACCAGAATTAGAACTTAATCTGGGTGACTCCCATTGTGCCATGGGGAATTTGAAGTCATTAACATAGTAACTAGATTATACTGTTATTTTACGAAAAGTTGCAAATGCAAGATTGATTATCCTGGAATCTTGCACATTTAATATTTTATGATCATTAACCTATAAAAGTTGTTATGATATAAACTATGAGGATATATAAAATATAAATTATTCTCCAACTTTTATAGATTTGAAACCATAATACAAATTTTGTCTCTAACTTTTTAACTATCTCACTTGCACCAATTGATGGATTTTGTAGTTGTACTTGTTGTTCATATAAGCCGTCAAGGAATGTAATTTTAAGATAATTGGGATAACAAACAAATATAATAGCATAAATATTTAATTAGAGAAGTCAATTAACTTTATATAAGGTTTGACCTCATCACAGTTTAAGAGTATATATATTCTTGTAGCATGATATTCTTGTTGAGTTAACCATCTAGAAGTAGATGCACCTATTGACTTACCAGGAAACTTGAAAATAGAAACCATCTCTAGGTCTATCGGCACAGTAGCATCAGAATTTCATGGACATTTACAATATCTGGTTTTCACATTATCAGCAAAATAATATGAGTAGAAAGATGATATTTCTTCAACCAAATACACATTACATATTAAACCCTCAACTTTTGCTTTATTACGAACATTATTCATTAATTTTCTTAAAAACCATTCAAATGGATACATTTGTTGGTGCCGGAAGCACCAGATCGAACCTGATTTTGATAATGGCAAAGGGTTCAAAGGTAAGTTTGTATGGTGATCTAATAATATTACTAAGTGTGCAGGAAAATCCTAGTTGAGCTAGGCACAAAGTCTTGAAGTGCAGGGTTGAGGACGAAGAACTGGTTTGAGGAATTAGACACAAAGTCCTGGCCGAGAGCTGGGCACCGAAGACCTGACCGAGGGTTGGGAACGAAGACTTGGTTCGAGGAATTAGGCATGAAGTCTTGGCCGAGGGTTGGACACCGAAGACCTGACCGAGGGTTGGGCACAAAGACTTGATTCGAAAGATCGGACAGAAGACTTAGCTGAGTGAGGACTATGGACAGAAGTACAGACGGGTCGAGGTATGAACGTCTTGAGATCCGGGAGTCTCGGAGGCCGAGTAAAAGTCCAACCGGAGGTCCCGGTTGGCAAAAGGTAACTTCTCCAGAGTGGAGTAGGTTAGTATGCGTTCCCTGGAAGAGGGAACAATAGGCATCGGTTCGACCTAGGATTTCATTTGAAATCCAAAGTCAGAACCAAGACAGCTCTGGCTGTTATTCATGCATACATTTATAATATTCTATTGTATTCTTGGACTAACCCTAATTGTAGGCTGAAAGGAGTTGGCTGCTGCGAACCCAAGCGCCTGAAAGGGATCAGGCGCCCGAGAACCCAAGCGCCTAAATGGTACCAGGTGCCCCTGAAGGGGTTTTTCCAGCGAATGGAAATGCTGAGTTGGTAGTCGGTCACGTCAGCTCCCAGGCACCTTAGCACTCACAAGCACCCAAGAAGTGTTAGATCGTGACCGGCAAGCTAGAAGGAGGGTGAATAGCTTCTTTTGACTTTCTTCCTACAATCGTTAGTGCGCAAGCGGAATATACTAAATAAAAACAAAACTAACGAAAAGGAACACACCTATTTACGTGGTTCGGAGATAAAACTCCTTCCACGGCTGCCCGTAAGGTGGGCGATCCCTAATCCATTGGTGGATGATTCCCTGGAGCACCTCCGGCTAGATCTCGTAGCTCCTTGTGGGTGGAGAAACCTCACCACAACTTCTGGACACTACCTGAGCAACAAAGGCTACTAACCAGCTCTATCCAAGCAGGTTTCGCCAAGGAAGAAATGCCTTAAACGAGCTCCCTTAAATAGAGCTCGAGTCTTAAATGGCCGCTACCAGTCGACTGCCCCTGGGGCAGTCGACTGGTCCCACTCAGATTCGAACGTTGCAAGCCCAACGTTTGAATCACCAGCCATCACCTCGTCTGGTCCTTCCCTAAGCCTAGGGTTACCCTTCCCGAGTACATTTCTTTCCGCACTCGAACCCTCCCGGTTTAGTCCCCGAGTACAAACACTCACACTCGGACCCTTACGACCTGGTTGACTCTTCAATCAGCAGTCTCGGTCTGTTGCCTTCACGCCCTCTTCATCTTCGGCTCCCGTCCCTCAGATGCGCACGCAAACCCTCGGATTGCCTCCATGCCATCCTTCACGCATGCCTCAAAGTCCGCGTCCCTCGGCTCATCGTCTTTGCTCTAGCAGCTTCGATCCGTCGCCTTCAAGCCCTCTTTGACTTTGGACCTCGTCCCTCGGATACGCACACAAGCCCGCAGCTTGCCTCCATGCTATCCTTCACGTACGTCTCGATGTCTACTTCCCTCGGCTCATCGTCCCTGCTCTATCCATGGTCTCTCAGATGCGCACACAAGCCCACTGCTTGCCTCATGCCACCCTTCACCTGAAGACATCCAACCAAGTCTATGTGTACCTGCAAACCTGCACACTCACATACACATATTAGAACACAATAAAACCCTAACTTAACCATATTGACACACACATCAAAATTCATGATCCTCCAGATCATACCCGAGCCAATTGCCCCAACAATCTCTCCCTTTTTAATGTGTGACAATATGTTTAAGTTAGGTAAACAAAAACAACAATAGCAATTGAAAATTAAAAACATAGCAAACAAGAGGCAACATCCCCCTTAACATATGCCCTCTCCTAATTTTCAATTCTTACCCACAACACCAAGTTAAGTTCTACCCAACTTAACACCACAACACCATGTTAAGTTCTACCCAACTTAACACTACAAGTTTTCTCATGTCAAGTTAAACCTAACTTAACACCACAAATTCTCCCCCTTTGACACCTTCAAAAAGATTGTCCTAAGCAATCCTAACCCCAGTATAAAAAAAACTCACTTTATTTCTGAAAAAAAAACCTTCAGAAATCACCAACCAACAACATCAGTCGACTGCCCTCTGTTTTCCACAAACCATAGAAATATCAGTCGACTGATACGACTTATTTCTGAAATTCCAGCCCACTTTCAGAAATCCCTAGAAAATTCCACAAAATTCGAAAAAAATATAAAATTTTGCAAGCATATTTGATAGGATATAACCTACCCTAGAAAAATATGGTTTCGTGAAAAATACCAAATATGCTTCACTTTTGGTACAAACTTCAATTTTCTCAAAATGTAACCTTTGTATCAATTTTCAAGCCTTCATTGGATTCTATGGGTTTACCAAGGCTATCCTCTACCATTTCAACCCTAGAATTGTTTTCAAATCGCCTTCCTTTCCTTTGTCCATTCTCAATATGACAAAACCTCCCCCCCCCCCCCTCATTTATCTCTTAACCTTTAGCTAAACATGCATCTATCACATTTATCTTACATTTCATGTCATCAATAAATCATTATTTCAATCAACACATCATGAACTGAAATAAAAGCAATATAAAACATGAAATCAAGGTTTCATACATTCTTCAAAATAAAACATAAAGAAAATCATAAGGGTCGTAGCCCCAAAACAGTTAAGTGTTACAATGCCAAAAGAAAGTGTTTGAGAGATACAATATAGATCCAAGTAATACACTTCTCAACACTAAAATCCATCAAATCAACCGAAACTACTCGTCATCGCCTGGAGGAGGAGGGGCCCGATACATCAGGTTCCAGCTCTACATCATTGCGTACATCTCATCCTGCTGCTGCTGGAACCCCTGACAGAACTGTGTGAGGCCATGAACCTCCTCCTGAGTGGCCACCTGCTGCTACTGAAATGTGTGAAACTCCTCCCTCAGTCCATGGGCGTCAGCCCGTAGCAGAGTGAACTCCTCCTGTGTAACTCCTGGGGTAACAGCAGGCGCGGCCTCCTCCTCCTCCTCATCATCTGACTCGGGAGCAGGACGACGCCGCCAGATCATCTCCCCCTCATGCTTCTCGATCCCAGCTAAAGAGAGATGTCAAGATCCTATTTGGTCATAGTCCTTAGATAACTCATGAATTTGACCCTTGTCGACTCTGACCCCTCTAGACCTAAAGAATTCGATCAAAACATGACCGAATGACATGTATAACTTCTTATTGACATCGTGGGAGAAATAAGTAATGGATGCAAAAACCTGGCAGGCTATGTCGATGTCCAGTTTCCTCTCTAGGGCATACATCATCACCAAGTGGGGAAGTCGAATCCTCGACCGCCCCTTGGTGACAATAGGAAGAATGCAATCTAGGATAATCTTGTACAACACATTACTAATTGGACTCATGTTTTTAGCTTCAAAATACGGTCCCTAGGGCATCGAGGTCTACCAAAATAATGTCGGTGGATCCGATCTATGGTGACACCTGGTAAAGTTAGAGGTTCAACAACCGTGGGAAAACATGTAAACTGGTTATTTGAAACCCTACACTCTAAAATCGACCGTAACACATCAGGTGTGAAGGGAATGGTGATCCCTTGTACCATTGACTCATATACCATGTTCTGGGCATCAGTAGATGTAAGGTTCGCATAGAATTCCTTACATAGGTCAAAATTGATAAAGTGTTGACAATAAACCAGTTGTTCCAACCCAAAATATGCAATGATCTCAATGATGGGAGGAATCTCCTGAAAATATGAACGGTTGAGGTAGCGATAATTCATTAAGATGAAGGTCGCACTCTCAAAAACTTTCTGACACTCATCGGACCAAAATCGAGGTCCCTCTAGGTCTACCTGGCCTTGGTGAGATGATCCCTCACTCTTTTGCCTTTTATGTGCAACCCTAACACAAGAGAAAACAAGGAACATCAAGCAAAATAGGCCAAATTAGTTTCAAATCATGAGTTAAATGGGAAAAATCAAACTTTACAAGGTTTTACCGTTTTCCCACTCGCTTCATGATGAGGCTTGATGAAGATTGGACTGAGAGAAGAAGTTTCACCAACCCTAGGTTCGGATCTAAGGTGGAAGGAGGCTAGAGAGGTGTTTTAGGGCTTGGGTAACGCCTTAGATCAAGAGAGGAGGTTGGGGAAGAACGCACGCTCATAGGGGGTGGCACCGAAAACCCTAGGTTCGGCCACCCCCGCGCGGCTTTTTCATTTAAACCCACGCATATCAGTCGACTGCCCCTGGGGCAGTCGACTGAGGAACTAACCCAAGAGTTCAGTCGACTGCCCTGAGGGCAATCGATTGATACCTGTGAATTTCTAGTTTTCAGTCCGAATTTCAGAAATGCGTAGTCAATTCGACAAAGCTTCAAAAAATCTAAAATTTTGTGTGGAGATTTGTGGAGCCTATGTTTACTTGGGAAAAATATGTTTTCAAACAATACTACTCCGGATCCCAAGATTGGCAAAAAAATTCAACTCTACCTAAATTGTGTCATTGAAACTTATCCAAAAGTTCTAGGTTTGATTTTTCCTTGATGCATCTTCCCATGCTTAATCACAATACATTTCTAGCACTGAGTTATATGGTGTTTACACATTAAACACCCATTTCTACCCAATATGATAATATTTTCATCTTTCCCTCCATAAATCTCCTTTTAATGTGTCAATTCCCTAGGATTAAGACTCAAATGAGTCTTCCAAATCCTTTGGTACATCCCTAAATATATCTAATCTTCTTGAAGAAATCCTCCTGAGATCCATTGACCATAGATCCCATTTTGACATCTAGAGCTCTCCCTTGAGCTCTTAGCCCTAGCCACCTCCCTAGGTGACTCATCTACAAATGCAAGACCACACCGGTGTACCTCCGGTGCTTCTTGACCTTCAATTCTTACTTTCTTAACTTTCCACACCTTATCCTTGGTGAACCTCTTCTTCTCCCCTTTAAATGACTTTTTCTTGTCAATTTTGACCTTTAATTTGCTATAGTCATATGACACCTTGCCATATGATTTTTCACTAGCCTTTTTACTAATATTGAACCCCCTAGATTGGTATCCTAGTCCCGGTCTACCATTTCTAAGGTGTTGATCATTTGGTATCATGCTTAATCCCTTGGATCCCCTAATGAGTCTATTTAGGTTCTTTTCTAACTTATCAAGCTTTGCCCTCAAATCTTAATTTTCCTTCTCTAGATTCCTAACCTTAATATCATCGTGACCATTTTAATCATTCCTAGATCTACCCATTTTTCTAGGCATGTGTCTCCCTTTCTTAGGATTAATGCCTTGGTCCTTAGGTCTAAAAGCCCTAGATTTATCATGAACCATGGATTCTTTAGTATTTTGATACGCAATAGTATTTCTATTTCTATCATGATACTTGAAGCCAAAAGTACGCATAGACAAGCAATCATTATTATTTCTAGCATTCATAAAAGCATTGGAAGCATATGTAAAGTTAGGGATTACCTCCCTTACCCTTGTAGCTCCCCCTTGATGTGAGCTTCTCTTCTTTTCTTCTTTTTCTCATCTTCTTAACTGTTCCATTTTCTTGAGCTCTCCTTTTCTTGGACATTGGGTGTGGTAATGTCCTAGCTCCCCACAAGTGTAACACCTAATGTGCTTCTTTTCTTTCTTTTCCCTGCAACCCACATTAGATTTTAAATGAATGAACCCGGGTTTAGGGTTTACCTCCTTCTTACCTAATGGACACTTGTCCTTGTAGTGCCCCTTCTTGTTGCATCCAAAGCATATGATATGATCCTTTGAGTTTGCTTTGGTGGAGGTTGGAGCTTTTTCTTGCTCCGGCATGGATAAGAGTATCTCCTCCCCCTCAATCCTTGAAGTTGATACCTCTTCTTCTTCTCTTGATGAGGTGGATGATCTCTCACTCTCTTATTCTACTTCACTTGATGAGATGAGCAATTCTTCTTCTTCTTTGTCTTTTGGACCATTGAGTTTGTTTCCTTTGACTCTTCTACCTTTTGGGCTTGTGTAGGGTTCTCATGAAATTCTTCCAACTTGCTCCACAACTCATATGCGTTTTTATATTCACCTACACTATTCAACACATTATTAGGCAAAATATTAATTAATATACCGATTACCTTCTCATTTGCCTTAGATTGGGCTTGTTGCACCTTAGTCCAATATCTAGGTCGGAGCTTTTTCCCATGCTTGTCTTTTGAAATCTCGAATGGTTCTTCTAGCACCACGATGCACTCCCAATCCATTCCAAGCCAAGTCTTCATTCTTGTCCTCCAATAGCCAAAATCTTCGTGATCATATAGAGGTGGAGTGTTGATATCATCACCCAACTTGTCTTCCCTCATCATTCCCTCTAGCTTGTGCTCTTTTGGCGGTTATTCCAACAAGAGCGGACCTTCGCTCTGATACCACTTGTAAGATTGTGACCGGTAAGTTAGAGGGGGAGGTGAATAGCTTCTTTCGACTTTCTTCCTACAATCGTTAGTGAGCAAGTGGAATATACTAAATAAAAACAAAACTAACGAAAAGGAACACACCTATTTACGTGGTTCGGAGATAAAACTTCTACTCCACGGTTGCCCGTAAGGTGGGCAATCCCTAATCCGTCGGTGGATGATTCCCCGGAGCACCTCCGGCTAGAACTCGTAGCTCCTTGTGGGTGGAAAATCTCACCACAACTTCTGGACACTACTGAGCAACAAAGGCTACTAACCAGATCTATCCAAGCAGGTTTCACCATGGAAGAAAGGCCTTAAAAGAGCTCCCTTAAATAGAGCTTGAGTCTTAAATGGTCGCTACCAGTCGACTGCCCCTGGGGCAGTCGACTGGTCCCACTCAGATTCGAACGTTGCAAGCCCAACGTTGAATCGCCAGCCATCACCAATCGACTGCCCCAGGGGCAGTGGACTGGTCCTTCCCTAAGCCTAGGGTTACCCTTCCCGAGTACATTTCTCTCCGCACTCGAACCCTCCCGGCTTAGTCCCCGAGTACAAACACTCACACTCGAACCCTTATGACCTGGTTGACTCTTCAATCAGCAGTCTCGATCTGTTGCCTTCACGCCCTCTTCATCTTCGGCTCCCGTCCCTTAGATGCGCACGCAAGCCCTCGGCTTGCCTCCATGACATCCTTCACGCATGCCTTGAAGTCCATGTCCCTCGGCTGATCGTCTCTGCTCCAGCAGCCTCGATCCGTCGCTTTCAAGCCCTCTTCAACTTTGGCCCTCGTCCCTCAGATACACACACATGCCCGCGACTTACCTCCATGATATCCTTCACGTACGCCTCGAAGTCCGCTTCTCTCGGCTCATCGTCTCTGCTCTATCCATGGTCCCTCGATTGCGCACACAAGCCCACGACTTGCCTCCATGCCACCCTTCACCTGATGACATCCAACCAAGTCTATGTGTACCTGCAAACATGCACACTCACATACACATATTAGAACATAATAAAATCCTAACTTAACCATATTGACACACACATCAAAACCCATGATCCTCTAGATCATACCCAGGCCGATTGCCCCAACAAGATGGAAGATAAATTTTGGACAAGTCTTCGGATAAGGACGCGGCTGAAATAGGTGTTGTGGAGGGTGCCCTGTACCCTATTAGACGCTCGAGAAACAACTATAAAAGGGGCTTCACCCCTTTCCTTCCAAAATCAATTCAAGCTCTCGCATTTCTCACGTTGAAGCTTCCGTGCTCGAATTCTCTATGCCCACAAAGTTCAAGATCAACGACATGACGACTCCGAAACAAAGTTCTTTTTATTAAAGTGTCGTCGGTATAGTTTCTTTATTTCTGTACTTAATTATTGTACATCATTCATGATTTATAGTATTGCCCAACGAAAATGGTCAAGGACCGTGGGCCTTGGAGTAGGAGCTGTTACAAACTCCAAACCATGTAAAAAAAAGGTGTTAGCCGTGTTTTACTTATTTTCGCTGCGTCTTAATTCTGATTCTCCGAAAAATTTACGTTATTGATATTCACCCCCCCTCTATCGATCACAACGATCCCACAAGTGGTATCAGAGCGGGTGGATCAATCTTGGTGAAACCACCAATTGAGCATGTTTTTCGGATCTCATCGTTATTTTCTATCAGAAAAGGTATTATTGCCTTTTTCTGATATTTTATTAATTATTTTTCTTGCATACATTCTTATCATTTCTCGAAGTTGGTGCAACACCACTCAAGATTTAATATTATTTTATTCTATATTGTACTATTAATCCAAGACCAAGTCTTGGAACCATTTTTTTTTGTTTCTGTTCCTTTTTAGGATTTTCCATGGTCATGCAAGAAGGTTACAGCACTGCACGACCACCTCTCTTCTCATGAGAAGATTTCTCCTACTGGAAGAGTAGAATGAAGGTCCACCTGAAAACTCACGTGGAGATGTGGATTATTATCCAGGCTGGACTGGAAATCCCGAAGAATTCATAAGGTGAAATTCTGGGATACTCAGAGTGGGATGCCCCACTCAAGAAGAAAATTGAAGCATATGCCAAGGCTACACAGACCCTCCAGTGTGGCCTAATGAAAGAAGAACTCAACCACGTCGGCCCATTTAGCAGTGCAAAGGAGTTGTGGAATAAACTGATCGAGTTACACGAAGGAACTTCGGATACGAGAATCAGCAAGCGCGATCTTCTACTGAACAAAATCTACAACATGAAGATGCAAGACGGTGAGACCGCTGCACAACTCCACGCATGAATTCAAGAATTAATGAATGATCTACACACCATAGGTCACAAGGTAAAAAACCATGACCTAATCAGGTATGCGCTAAATTTGTTCCCCAGAAACTCTTTGTGGGCATCTATGGTAAATGCATACAAGGTTTCGAGGAACTTATCTAAAATTAAACTAGATAAATTATTTTCTGAGTTAGAATTGGATGAGCAGACTAACACTCCACAAGTCGAGAAAGGTGTAGCTCTTTTTGCAGGAAAAATCCCAGGAAAGAAGAAAAAGCCGCAACCGATACCTGAGTCAGATTTCGACTCAGAATCTGATGACGACTAAATCAATCGTCCCAAGCTAGTCAGAATGGCCCGAAACTACTACAAAATGATTAAAGGCCAAAGGAAGAAGAAGAAGGTGGTTCAGTCAAAGGATGATCTAACTGAACCAAGTACCAGTCAGAAAGGGAAGATCGAAGTCACCTGTTATGGGTGCAACAAGAAGGGTCACTACAAATTCGAGTGTCCCAACTTGAAGGAGGCCAAGACGACTCAGAGGAAGAAAGCACTTCAGGCTACATGGAACGAGTCCTCTTCGGAAGACAAAGAAGAAGCTTCGCAATCCAACCTCCTCGCGCTAACAACCTCGGAAGAACTCGACACCGAGTCAGAATCGGAGCCGGAAGAAAGAGGAGGAACTAGGAGGCTATCAATATCAGAAGACGGACAAATCATGGTAAGAGGTTATCCCAAATCTCAATTGTATGACTTAATCTCTTATCTGTCTCGTAAGTTGGCCAAAGCCAAGATCCGGGTTGAGTCCCTTCAATAGGAGGTAATAGTCCTGAAGGAGGAGGCCAACTCAAACTCCTTGACCTAGACTATTCAGTAAGGAACCTCAACTCAAGTTCAACAACATAAGGAAGAGAATTCCTCCTTGAAAACTTAAGTGAAGGAACTTCGAGTTGCGGTGGAATGGATTACTTCGAGATCCAAGAATCTTGACATGATTCTTGGAAAACAGAAATCCGTTCTAAACCGATCCGGACTTGGTTACCGAACCAACTCACATTACAAATCCTACTATTCTATTTTGAACCAAACTAAAATCTGAGTCGAAGCATGGGTCCTATTCCAGAAGGAATCGACGCAGGCGGCCAGTCACCAGAGTCCAGCACACGAGGATGATGACGAGGAGGGGAGAACTCCTACCCTGCGAGATTAATATGAGCGTTAATGGGAACACGCCGGAGATTGTCCGGCGGAGCCCACTCCGACGCTCAAGTCAGTATGAGAGTCTGAGAGAGAGAAAGAATTAAGGAGAAGTATGAGTCAAATGAGCGTAACCCCTTTTACCTGAGGGGTTGGAGTACCTTTTATACCTGAGGCAACGGTCACACGTGTTCCCGCATTCTTCTCCACGTCCCCTCAATTGTCGGTTTCTGGATAATCCTCATAATGTTCCTTGCAGTAATTAAAATAAGGTCATTGTGATGATTAAGGCTTTAATGGCCACATATTATGGGTCATGATTATCCCATAGTTATTGGTGATAATTATCCACAAATTCGTAAAAGAGGGAACGGTTACTTGAGGTCGGACTACCGGATAGGCTGATCCTTGGGCTCCGCTACCCCGAGGTGATCTCGGGGTCCCGGGCATCTGTCTTCCCGAGGTGATCTCGGGGACCTGACCTCCCTAGGTGATCTCGGGCATATGTCTTCCTGGGGCGATCTCAAGAGTAGGCCTGCCCGAACTGGTCTCGGGCGTCCACCTTCCCGAGGGGGTCTTGGGAGCCAGAGAAAGAGAGTTGTCTAGACTCGGTGGATCTTGCTACATAGCTTCTTCAGTCCACGTGTCAACCACGAGGTGCTCAACCCCATCACAAGTCCCTCCCTTCAAGTCTAATCGAAAGAAGTGTGGTTGACTGATTAGACTAGTGGTGTAACAAAGAAGCTATCTTATGGTAGGTCCTTGCACCCATTACTGCTTCATTGGTGGCACGTTGGGTCCGAGGAATCGAAACATCTGTCCCTGAGTCTGAGGCAATCTCTTTTTGAATTAATCTTCCACAAAGGCTTCTGTGATTTTTGAGGTACAACAATGATAGTCATTCATCACCCATAAAAGCGCATGGAGCCCTTTAATGGCGACAAAACTCCCTCGCGAATGCGCCTTCGCCACGTGCCCTAACTTGTCTTCTCGCGATCTCCTGCTGACATGCGCATACGCGGCAGGCTCACCCCAAACGGCTGCTTAGTGGTGATGCCTCGATATAGCTGCCCCTTACCTTCCACGTGTCTTGCCCCCCATTGTACGCATGCAGGTGGCTTCCTCCCTATAAAAAGGGGAGGCGAAGACATTCGTTCACCTTCCGTCTTCATCTCTTATCAGACATTGTCCTCGTCTTCTTTCCCTAAGGTCTCCTTGTCACACGTAAGTCTTCTGCCTCCTCGTCTTCTTCCTTAGGAGCCATGGGTAAGGAGAGCAAGAAAGACCAGGGTAGGAGAGGGGTTCCGGAGGAGGGCTACCAAGCGTAGTGGTATGAGTCCCCCTCTTCTAGGGTAAGGCCGGAGACTCTACAAGCGGCCTGTGAGAGTTATGACATTCCGGCCGAGATGGCGGTGGTGATCCCTAGGGTGGACCAATCGCCGATAGAACCTCCTCTAGGCTTCTTTACCTTCTTCCTAGGACAAGTAGAGTTAGGGCTTCGTTTCCCTATCCCCCCTTTCTTCATGAGTGTCTCCTCTTACTTTGACATTCCTTTCCACCAGATGACCCCCAACGCCTTCGCTCAGATGGGCGGGGCGTACATCGTCTTTAAGCTCTTTGACATCCCTCTGACCCCCTCCCCCGCCTTTTCCATTTCTTTTTTGTTCTGATTAGCTCGTGAGGGGCATTTAGCTTTACGGTGCACCCCAGCCATAGGTTCTTAAGAGGGTTCCCTTCTTCTCATAAAGGGTGGAAAGAGCTATTTTTCTTCATCCGACTACCCTACCGTCCTTTCAGTCCCCATCGATGGATGGAGAACCTGCTGTTGGAACCGGCTCGGCGGGTTTCCTAAGCGAACACGGGGTCGAACCTGAGAGACTCCATGTCTATGGATTAAAATTTAATCCGAATGGAGACCCGTCTCCCAAACGACCGTCTCATCATCGTATCAATTGATTCAAGTCACAACTTAGCCAAACTCAAGAGTAAGGCCTTGTAACTTTCCGAATCAAGTGACCGCGGAAAAGATGACGAATGGATCGCCGGTTTTTGTGTTTATTATCGGGGTCCATGACATAATAATTATAAAAATTAATTAGCATCTAATTAAACCATGATAATTAATACACATCACACATGCAATAACAAATATCACATAAAATATCAAGAACAAAGAAGGAGCTAAAGAGAGGTATACCTCGTCTTTTACCTCGCAGTCTTCTACTGTATGACCCTCCCTGTTGAGGCAATCTGTGGTCCGGAGTGACCAAGTGTTTTGATGTTTGGGAAAAGGGTTTAAGTTAGGTTTACCCTTGTGTTCTTATATGTGTATGTTGAGTGTGCAGGTTAAATAGGTTACACATATGGACTTGACTGGACGACCTCGGTACGGTGAAGGGTGGCATGGAGACAAGCTGGAGGCTTGTGTTCACCCGAGGGACCTTGGAGAGCAGGGACGATGAGCTGATGGGCGCGGACTTCGAGGCATACGTGAAGGATGGCATGGAGGCAAGCTGGAGGCTTGCGTGCATCCGAGGGACGGGAGCCGAAGATGAAGAGGGCGCGAAGGCAATAGTTGAGGCTGTGGATGAGGAGTCAGTCGAGTCGTGAGGGTACGAGTGCTGTGTGATTGTACTCGGAGAATCCTAGGGGTCAAGTGCTGAGAGAAGTGTACTCGGGAAGGGAAACCCTAGGTGTGTGAGTGGGGCAGTCGACTGCCTGGGACTGATAAAACTCACAGAATGATTTCGGGGCTGGACCAGTCGACTGGTAAAATGGCAGTCGACTGGTAACCCGGAAAACTAGCCGTTGGCTAGCAATTAGGGCTAGACCAGTCGACTGGTAAATTGGTAGTCGACTGGTGGCGAGGGTTTCAGTCCGAGTCCTATTTAAAGAGGACTTCATGGTGGCTAAGATTCTTGACGAATTTTATCTTGGTTAAAGGCAAGATAGTAGTCTTTGTGCTCAGGTCGTGTCAAGGTGTTGTGGCGAGGTTTCTCCACCCACAAGGAGCGACAGAGTTAGCCGGAGATTATCCGGGGAGTGATCGACCGACGAATTCTTGGATTAGTCACCCGTCCGGAGTGGATACCAAGTAAATCTTCCGTGTTAGCATTGGTTAGTGTTTTTCTTATTGTTTATTGTATATTCCGCTATGCGACTAACCGTGTAGGAAGTAAGGGGTTCAAGAATTGCTATTCACCCCCTTCTAGCAAACACAATCGATCCATCAGTTGGTATCAGAGAGAAGGACCGCTCTTGATCGGACTAATCGCCGAGGGAGCACACGCTAGAGGGAAAAGAAAATAAAAGATAAGTTGGGGGACGACATCTACACTCCGCCGGCCTACGACCATGAGAATTTCAGATATTGGAAAGCGAGAATGGAGGCATGGTTCGGAATGGATTGGGACCTTTGGATCGCGCTTGAAGAGCCCTTCGAGATTCCAAAGGATAAGCACGGGAAGAGGCTTAGACCTAGGTATTGGAATCAAGAGAAACAAGAACAAGCAAGGGCAAATGAAAACGTAATGGGTATATTGATTGATATTGTGCCTAACAAAATTTTGAGTTGTGTAGGGGCATACCAAAATGCATCTGAATTGTGGAGCAATTTGAAAGAATATCATGAGAGTCCTACACAAGTTCAAGAGCCCAAGGAGAAAAGTCAAATGAGTCAAGAAGAAGAAGAAGAAAAGGAACTATCTACATCTTCAAGTGAGGGAGAGAGTGAAAGATCATCAACCTCCTCAAGAGAAGAAGAGGAGGTATCGATTTTAAGAATTGAGGGGGAGGAGAGACCCTCAACTGTACCGGATCAAGAGGAAGCATCAACTTCAAGGATTGAGGGGGAGGAGAGACCCTCAATCATACAAGAACAAGAAGAAGCCTCTACCTCCACCAAAGCAAGGAAAAAGGAACACATCACATGTTTTGGTTGCAACGAAAAGGGGCACTACAAGGACAAGTGCCCGAAAGGTAAAAAGGAGGTACACTCTAAACCTATTTCAATTAAATTAAATTCTAATATAAAGTGTAGAACTGGAGAACCCCAAGAGTAGAAGAGGAGGATTCGATGTTTCACGTGTGGTGAACTAGGGTACTACCACACCAAGTGTTCAAGGAAGAAAGAGCTCAAGAAAATGGGACACTTGAGGAGATGGGAAAAAGAAGAAAGGAGGAAGCAAAGATCACAACAAGGAGGGACTACAAGGTTAAGGGAGGTAATTCCTAACCCTAGGTTAAAAGTAATTCAATTTCAAGTTCTTCCTTGCATTTTAAAAATCATGTTAATTACCCATCCATGCATGCTAGTTTTAATGAAAAATGCTTAATGGTGCATAATTTTAATTTTAAATATAATGATAGGACTAGGGTTAACAAGATAGATCAAAACCCTAGGAAAGACATGCATCATGATCAACCCAAGACCTCTAGACCTAAGGGTTATGACATTAATCCCAAGAAGAGAAGGAATGTGCCTAGAAAAGAGGGTAGATCTAAGAATGTCCAAAGTGGACATATGGACTCAACGGTCAGAAATTTAGAAAGGAAAAATCAAGCCTTGAGGGCAAGGCTTGATACATTAGAAAAGACCCTAGAAAGATTCACAGTTGGATCTAAGGGCTTAGATATGGTGTTGGGTAGTTTGAAACCCAACTATGATAGATCGGGATTGGGATACCGGTCTAAGACCTCTAAGGCCAACAAAAAGAAGTATGCCGGGGAGGCATACAATCATGGTAAGGAGGAAAAGTCTAAGGATGGCAAGGGAATGCCATCCAAAGGTAACAAGAGTGACTTAACTAAGGACAAGGTGTCCAAGGTTAAGAAGGTCAATTTTGTAGGCCAAGAGTCACCGGGGGAACACCGGTGTGGTCTAGTGTTTCTTGAGTCACCTAGCGAGGTAGCTAGGGCTAAGAGCTCAAGGGGGAGCTCTAGGAGCCTTTGAGATATATGGTGAATAGACCCTAGGAGGGGTGCTCCTAGAGGTCTAGATGGACCATGGGATGTGCCAAAAGAGTTGGAGACGGACTTGAGTCTCAACTCTTGGGTTTTGACACATGGATTGTGTGTTTCATGCATGGAAATATGACATTGGGGTCATATAGCATGAAGGTTGGTTTTTGATGTATAAATGCCATGTAAATCAATGCTAGGGATGCATTGTGGGTTGGCATGGGCAGAGACATCAAGAGGAAACCAAAACTAAGACTTTAGGTCAAGGTTCTATTGAACTTTTTAGCTAGTTTTGGATTTTATGTCAAACTTGGAAATGGTGATAGATACATTTTAGAATGTATTTTTCCCAAGTAGATATGGGTACCACAAACCTCTCCACAAAATTTGAGAATTTTTGGCGCATTTCTGAACTTCGTCAGAAAAGGTTGAAATTCTGTGTTTCAGAGTATCAGTCGACTGCCATTTGGGTCAGTCGACTGGTAAAGGCTGAAATAAGTTTCAGCAGCTGGGTATGTGTCTAAATGATGCAAAATAAGTGTATGGGGGGCTAGTACACATTGTTTATTGTCATTGGGAATTGAAAGAACCAATAATTGGGATGTTGTTGTGTTCTTTTTGATATTAGGCAAAGGGGGAGAAGTTTGAGTTTAAGTTGGGAAACCAAACATACATTTGCAAGAAACCCTAGGTTTAGGAGGGAGTTGAGATTAAGGGGGAGCATGATTGCTCCATTTTTGGCGTAAGGGGAACCTTGGAGAGGTTCCTAAAAAGCCTAGTAAGACCAATGTAGGGGAAGCTTTGGAACAGCTTTAAAAAACCCGTTTTGTAAAAAATTCCTAACTTAGAGGGTTATGTGTGGTAAATTCCTAACTTTAGGAAGTTAGGTGTGAAAGTCCTAACTTGGAGGGTTAGGTGTGGAATGCCTAGGATAGGATCTCGTTGTAAAAAATTCCTAACTTAAAGGGTTAGGTATAGGATGCTTTGGGATAGCATCCATTCTTGGATTGCATATGCATTTATTTAGCATGGTTTTTGTTATTGACTACTATTTTGCTTTCCCTAACTTAAACGCATTGCCAAACATCAAAAAGGGGGAGATTGTTGAGGCAATCTGTGGTCCGGAGTGACCAAGTGTTTTGATGTTTGGGCAAAGGGTTTAAGTTAGGTTTACCCTTGTGTTCTTATATGTGTATGTTGAGTGTGCAGGTTGTACAGGTTACACATATGGACTTGACTGGACGACCTCGGTACGGTGAAGGGTGGCATGGAGACAAGCTGGAGGTTTGTGTGCACCCGAGGGACCTTGGAGGGCAGGTACGATGAGCTGATGGGCGTGGACTTCGAGGCATGCGTGAAAGATGGCATGGAGGCAAGTTGGAGGCTTGCGTGCATCCGAGGGACGGGAGCCGAAGATGAAGAGGGCGCGAAGGCAATAGTCGAGGCTGCGGATGAGGAGTCAGTCGAGTCGTGAGGGTACGAGTGCTGTGTGATTGTACTCGGGGAATCCTAGGGGTCGAGTGCTGAGAGAAGTGTACTCGGGAAGGGAAACCCTAGGTGTGTGAGCGGGGCAGTCGGATGCCTGGGACTGATAAAACTCACAGAATTCTTTCGGGGCTGGACCAGTCGACTGGTAAAATGGCAGTCAACTGGTAACCCCGAAAACTAGTTGTTGGCTAGCAATTAAAGCTAGACCAGTCGACTGGTAAATTGGCAATCGACTGGTGGCGAGGGTTTCAGCCCGAGTCCTATTTAAAGAGGACTTCGTGGGGTGGCTGAGATTCTTGACGAATCTTGTCTTGGTTAAAGGTAAGATAGTAGTCTTTGTGCTCAGGTCGTGTCAAGGTGTTGTGGCGAGGTTTCTCCACCGACAAGGAGCGACAGAGTTAGCCGGAGGTTATCCGGGGAGTGATCCACCGACGGATTCTTGGATTAGTCACCCGTCCGGGGTGGATACCAAGTAAATCTTCCGTGTTAGCATTGGTTAGTGTTTTTCTTATTGTTTATTGTATATTCCGCTGTGCGACTAACCGTGTAGGAAGTAAGGGGTTCGAGAATTGCTATTCACCCCCCTTCTAGCAAACACAATCGATCCATCACTCCCCTCTTGGGCGTCGTGTGGGCGATGAGCTACCAAGACGCAGTGTCACCAAGGGCTGCCAATTAATCCTTCTTCTTCTTCTTTCCTTTGCACCAAGCAAACCCTAGAAACTAGGGTTTGCATGCGCCGGCCTTCACCACCAATCCCTTGTGTCCACCGGCGGCTTTCCTTGCTCCAAAGGATCGCCGGGCACAAGATGGTAGGAGGAAGATGAGGAAGACAATGAAGAAGAGAAAAATCTATCCCCTTCTTCCTTTGAACCCACGCTAGCCACCTTCTCCTTCCTCTCTATTGTCGCCGACGAACCAAGAAGAAGGAAAGTTTTCCTCTTCACCGCCACCGATGGTCACCCTGAATTCTGGCTGCGCACGCCCTGATGGAGAGCTGAGGATGAGAGGTCAAGGGAAGAAGAAGAAGATCTTCTCTTCCTCCCACCCTACCGAGCTTCCACCTCCTCCAATCGTCGGCACCGAAACCTCCAAGGATCTCGTGCTCTCTCCACCCGCCACCGGCCTTCCTTCCCTCTACGCCTGCTGCTGTGTGCCATAAAGAAGGGAACAATCCCTTCTTGTCTAGTGTCGACCACAAACAAGAGAGGGAGAGGAAAAGAGAGGAAAAAAACCTAGGGTTTTCTCCTTCTACTCATGTCGTGACCTAGGAGAGAGAGAGAGAGAGAGAGAGAAGAGGCTTGGGTTCTCTTGGATGATTAATTCATTAAACCTTGTATCATGACTCCTATGGGGTATATATAGGGCTATGGTAGGGACCATGAGGAGGAGTTGGGTCTTGGCCCACTAATGGATCCAAATCCGATCCATTAATGGAGATTCATTCCACTAAAGGATCCCCATTGAACTTCCTCACCAACCCCCATATTTTCATATGGGCTCCACCTATTATGAGTTGTCTAACTCCCTGTGTTTATGATATCAAATGTCCGATGATTAATTTAAATTACTGACAATTTTAATTAATCATCCTCTTGATCCTTGACTAGTACCACTCAACCTTTTCATTATGTTGAACCATAGTCCACTTGCAAGATTCAACATGATGAACCTTATGAGCTCATCAAGAGAGCATCATCATCCCGACTCACCAGGACACGGATTCCCTCAATAATCAATGGCACACCATATAGATAATATTATTTCCCAACTTACCGGCCCTATCGATCTGGCAGAATAGATCTCGCCCATTGGTAAATCATAGAAATAATAATTAAATATACGTGCCCGTTATTATTTCGAGATTTAGAGATTGTACTCCATAATATATCCGAGGTCTAATCCGATTATGAAGTCAGTACAAATTGGATGACCTCTATTTTGGTCCTACTCAACGCACACAAAGCGCACTAGAGTAATTCTATGGTTAAGACAAACCACACCTAATTACACTACAACCATCCCGATGGTTTGTCCAACTCCATCTCGGTTGTGAGCCTCTTACTTATACTTCTGCAAGGAACTGATAACATGATCTTCTGTGGTCACCACACACCATGTTATCTACGATGCAAAGTATGAGACATTTTGTGCATATACTAATATAAATATGCAACGTGTGATTTTGTGATTTTCTTTCAAAATGTAGATGTTCTTAACCAAAAGTAAGACTTTTAGTATACATCCTAACACCTGCCTGCTCCCCCGACTCTAGGGAACTTTCAACAAGATCCCGCCTACCAGCGAGCTAGGAGCCTTCTTTCTGGCATGGAGTTCAGCGATCCAGGTCTGGTACATAATGACGAGCTCATGTACCAAACGGGCCTCAGCACTAAAGTCACCCGCATTAGCCCTAACCTCGGTAAGTTAGTCTTTTCCATCAATGCCCGTTAATTCTAACTGATGTTCCATTGCTTGTCTATTGCAAAGGAAATCATGCTCTCGAGGGCAATGAACCGGCTCATTGATAGTAGCCCAATGCAAGTATCATGGATGAGCCTCAAATTTAGATATTTAAAAACTGAAAACCCTTGGCTAACAAAGTTAAAATGTAGTAGAGGGGCCTCAGGTCGTATTTTTCTAAGGACTAGTTGTGAATGCTTAATTCGAGCTTGAAAGTTATTTGTCGTTTAATGATTTGGGTTTTCTAATAGAATGGGGGTTTTTGGCGATAACGAAATGATAATATGAAATAGACTAGAATGAACTCAACTAAAGCATGGAATGAATAGGAAATTGCAAGAACTATACTTAACCTAGTGGAAGAACTAAGTACTTAAATTCAAATGATTGAATTGAAATTAAGGAACTAATTGCAAGAAATTAATTGTAGAAAACTAATTTGCAGGATAAAGGAAATTAGAACAAAACATTTTTAAGAACTTGACTTGAAATGTGAAGGCAACAAGCTAGAGCAATTGAAGAAATACATGTTTAAAAACTAAAACAATCCTGAATTGAACACCAAATCAGTTCATCACAAGACTTCCCTTTGCCGTCACACAAAGGTTGAACAAGAAACCCTCTGAACTCAAAAATCAATGGAGATAAACTCTCTTGCTCAGTTTGCTGCGAAATGCTCTGTTCTGCTCTTCCTGATCGGTCAACCGACCGATCAAGTCCTCTTCTGATCGGTCACGGGACCGATCAGAGTCATCTCTATCCGGTCACCGTGATCGGTCAGTAGCAGAAACATCCGCGATCTTCTCCTTGCGCCGAGTGTCGATCTCGCTCCAACACACTCAGATTACTTCGGAGAACCCCTCTAAAGCTCTGATTACATCAGCTCGATGAAGACACAAATGCTCACTGGAATCGATCATTGGACAGCTCCGGCGACACCCTCACCGAGCTCCTTCAGCTGCGAAGATTGATTAGCGAAACTGAACTGAAATCTTATCTCGATGATTTGAGTCTTGCGAACAAAATAGATGTTGATGTTGGTCGCCGATCTGAGAAAAAAACTATGAAAGAAAATGAAGAACGAACGAAGAAAACTGGATCTGGAGAACTCTGCTACTCGCGACGACGTCCAAGAACTGGCGGAGAAGAAGTTCGATTTAAATTATTCCATTTGAAATTGGACGGCTGTGATCTTCCTTGCCTCATCCGACGGCTGGATCATCTCAGATCTGAACCAAACTTCCCAGATCTTGATCAATGGTCCTGATCTACTCCTCCTCAGCTGGGATCATCCAGATCTGCAACGGATGGTTCAGATTTCTCTGATCTTTGAATGGACGGTTTAGGCTCCTCTTAAGCTCGATCCAACGGCTGGATGACCTCTGATTGGGACCAAATCTTTTGATCTTGATCTGTGGTCTAGATTAACTTTAACTTGAGCTCGGATTGGTCAGCAGATGATAGATGGCTCAGATCTAGCCGTTACTTGATCGGACGGCCAACATTGATCCATCTCTTGATCCCCTTGATCAAAGCCAATTCTGACTCAAGTTTGACTCAATCTGATCTAGGTCCATGCTCATTCAAAACCTACAAAATTAGATTCAAATTTAAGTGCAAAAATATCTCAAATATAGAAAGATTTGAATCAAAAGCTAAAATAGAGATAATTCATGAAACCTAATGTAAATGCAAACTTAAGCATGTAAAAGTGGATCAAAACATAAATTTGAAAGCCTAAAATAATCATCAAAATGGTAATTATCAACTCCCCCACACTTACTCTTGGGCGTCTTGCACAAGCTAACTAGTAAACTAAGGATGTATCCCCCTAGATGATTCTCAATCATAGTTAGAAGCAATTGAAAGGAAATTATCTTGGGTTGTCAATTCCCAAAAATCTAAGCTCAATGTACTAGTATCTTATCCTTAAATCAACAACTTAGTAAACTTCATCCTTCATGACTCATTGAGATGAATTAAACTCAAAAAACCTTTCAAGGGGATATTTAGTGGCTCTCTTCCTATGTTCTACATTCTTGATGAAAATGGAGGTCACTCAAACACAACATGGTTCTTGTACTACCATAAGCTTGCTTATTATCTACTCTCCACCATCATCCTTGATTTAGATCCATACCTACAAAAGCTTATTAGAACACGTTAAAGAAGATATAAGAAATGATAGAAATGAAATAGAAGTTAAATGAATTTTGATACTAAAGAATTATGATAAAGAAAATGATAAGGAAATATGGAAAAGTAAAGAAAGTGGTAGACTTGGGCACTCAAAAATTGTAACCTAATGTACTTTGCCCCTCTTTTATGGCCCTCTCAATGAAATCAGAGTTGTAGTGGAGCAGAGAACAAACAATGACTCTTCAATCACTGAATTTGGTGTGCTAGCAGCTACTGATCGGTCAAGGGACCGATCAGTCTTCTCCTGATCGGTCAAGGGACCGATCAGGCTTTCCATGATCGGATTGGTGACCGATAAGGGTCTGATCAGTAGCTGATTTAAGCAGACTTCTGAATTGTTTCTACCCGATTTTTTCCTTTTCAACCAGTACTACATCTTAAAACCAACTAGCTCCTTGTTCTCATCTTCACATCAGAAATCTAACCCAGCACTTGATTTCCACTTCATATTTTTCTCTTCTTCTTTTCTTTTGTTTTCTTTTCTGTTTTTGACTATTCTGTTTTTTTTTATATCTGCAGCTAAGTTTCTTTCAGTGATTCAGCTGCTCCATTTCACAACCTCACAACTTGGACCCTTCATGCTAATAGAGAACTAAGTGCTCCACTTGGAACAACTTTAAGCATTGATACACCACATTCAAATTCAATAATAACCTTCTTGTGTAGACTTTCTTTTTTCCCTTTGGAATTTCCCTCATAAAGCTTGAAACACCAATTCATAATCAAGAACCTAAGTGTTCCACATATAGCCTTCACTACCCAATTCTTGCAATTCACTTTTGATACAAAACTCCTTCAAGTTGCCAAATGCTTCTCATTGCCTCAACATTTGATAGAATGCTTGCATCCTCCCCCACACTTAAACTTTTGTCCGTCTCGAGTAAAATAACATCAAGAAACATTAAAGTACCCAAGTCCATGGAAAAGATTATGATGAACATGAAGATTGGGGAAGTAAAATGGAATATAGAGAAACAAAATTGCAAAAATGATATGAGATAGAAAACAAAATGATTCACCTCTATAAATGCGGTCCAATCATAGAAATATGGTTTTGAAAGAACCTAAGCAAGTTCTAGAGTACAATCACATGTGTGTATCACAAAAATTAGGCCCATCCTCACTAGGTAAAAAGAATTCATCTCAAGTCATCAATCTAGAGTCTATAACTAAGTAGTACTCAAGCATCCAAGAATTTTATCCATTGGCTCAAATCCTAAGTCTTAACAACCAAATTTAATTTACTTTCAAAAGACTCTAAAATGATATAGAGAAAATCTAGATGGATACATTTATTCTAACTCATGCAAGAAATAAAATGCCAAAAGGATAAATGGTATCTACAATGAATCTTTATTCTCTCTACACTACCCATGCATTTATTAGCACGAACTCAATTTAAAAGAAAATTTTACTTCTAGAAAACATAAAAATGAAACATGCAATGAAGTAAAATACAAAAAGGAACAAACTCCCCTTTATTCCTGGCGGTTGGAGTCGATTAAGGAATAACCTCCATCCCGGTAGTGGTGGAGTTTGGATGGTCGAGAGAGCATTCTTCATGTGATCAATGTCATGGTGCATTGCTCCCCCACACTTCAACTTCACATAAATGTGTTCCGGTGGCCGGAGACGATTAAGGTATAAAATCCATTTAAGAGGTGGAGTGCTACGAGTTAAAGTAAGATCAACTCCTCCCTCTTGATGCTTTCTGGAAGTCCTTCCAAGAGATTGGAGTCTATTTAGTTGGAGCATCCACTCCAGAAGTCTACGGTGCCCTGCAAAACCATGCAATACCTCCCTCTTGCGTGCAGGGTAAGAAAGAAATGAAATGCAATCACTCTATATAGAATGTATCCAGATATGCATCAAATCCAATAAAATCTATCTTAGGTACCTCTATGAGTTTTTCACCATCAATTCCTGCATAGGATGTATCAAGAAATTCATCACAGCCAATAAAATTAACATTGGGTATCTCTATGGATTTTTCATAATCAGTCTCAGTCTCCACATAAGATGCATCAAGAAATTCATCACAAATAATAAAATCAACCCTAGATATCTCTATGAGTTTTTCACAATCAGTATCTACATAAGATGTATCACAACATGAATCACAGCCAACAAAGTCAATTTTGGGTACCTCTATGGGTTTTTCACAATCAATTTCTACAAAAGATATATCAAGAAATGAATCACATTCAACAGAATCAACTTCAGGTACCTCTATGAATTTTTCACAATCAGGTTCCACATAGGGTGTATCAAGACATGCTCCACATTCAACAAAATCAACCCTAGGTTTCTCTATGAGTTTTTCACAATTAATCTCTACATAAGATGTGTTAAGAAATTCTTCACAGCCAACAAAATCAACACTAGGTACCTCTATGGATTTTTCCAAAGAAATAAGAGGAATACTTACCTTATCATGCTGAAGAATACCTGGAGGTTCTACAAGAGTAGATGTATCCATGGCCTCCTCCTGGTCATGTAAATGCTCCACTTCAATCTCAGGTTCTGGTGAACATTTAACTAAAACAGGTGATTCTTAGGTCCTTGCTTCCACCATGCAAGTCCCTACACTTGCATACGTATCCTCCGAGTCTTCTGATATATCAGTTAATTTTGGTGGTCCTTGGGGCTCAGTGCAATCCCCTACACCTGTAGAAACATCTGCAACACATGCTTCATCAACAATATCTACAACAATCATATTAGAAAAGTTAGGACCAAAATCAACTATGTCATCACAAAATAAAAGTCTAGAAGGATCACAAAATAAAAGACTAGAAGGGTCCTGTAAAGCTTCAGAATCAAATTCAAGGTTGTCACAAGCTTTACTATCAATCTCCTCCACTGCCTCTATAGATAATGACTGCCCAATAGGTATGGGTGGTCCCTGGGGCTCAATGCAATCCCCTACACTCTCACACCTATCCTCTGAATCTCCTGACATCTCGATCAATATAGGTGATCCCTGGGGCTCGGTGCAATCCCCTACACCTAAAGAATCATCTCCAACTAGAAGTGAATCAGATACAACCTCCAACTCAGCTGCCTCTGTAGCTAATACCTCCTCTGCTTCCTCTGAGCTTAAACATCCTCTCTGAATATCCAATGAAACTCTATCATCAAATAACTCTGCCTCAACAACCTCATCTGAAATACCCATGCTAATGATAGAAGGATCCTCTCTGGGGTGCTGTGAAAAGGGTAAAGAGACTTTTGCTTCCTCCACTTGAGCTAAAATTTTTGGTATTAAGTCTTGAGCAGAGATTTCGGTGGGTATAGCTGCTGTAGGTACCCTAATTTTATTGATTTCTTCTTCTTCTTCTTCCATCAAAATTGCAAGATCAATTGAAGAAGGACTTAGGCTTGAACTAGGTCCACTTCCAACTGATGTAAAATCCATTTTGGGGCTGTTCTGAGATGGAAAATAAAGTGCTGGAATTTCGTCAGAAAAATTGGCACTTGGAGTGTTTAAACTTAAAACAACTTCCTCATTCCTCAAAGTTAGTTCACAATCATGCCCCTTAAGATTTGGAGTAGCTTGAAAAGGTAATTGGCTTGATCCTTGGGCTTGCATTTGATTCATTTCACTAACCAATTGTCTCATGTGTCTCTCAATATTTGGAAGCGTAGAATCATACTCTTGTTGTTGTGAACTTTGTTGTTGTATGATTTGTTCCATAATCTCCCCAAGCCTTTGTTGTTGAGCCTCAAGCTCACTAGAATCCTCAAAGTCTCCTTGATTAATACAAGACTCTTGTTGGTCTTGAAATGTGACATAAGATTGCTGAAAATTATAAGTAAGCTGTGAACTCTGAAAATGAAGTTGTTGGGGCTGATTAGATAACCAATTGGGTTGTTGAAATTGTTGAAAATTAGTTTGACAACTTGGTGGATGTTGTTGAAAATTATGATTTTGAAATTGCTGATCTGCTTGCTGAAAATGTTGGTTGATAGGCTAAAAATTTTGAAACTGAGAATTCTACAGGAATGCTTGGAAAGATTGCTGTGAAGGTTGGAAACCTTGCTGATCATAATGAAATTGTTGTTGAAAATCTTGATAAACTCGTTGGTTCTAATGAAGTGGTGGCTGAAAAAATGGTTGCTGAAAATTCTGAAAATTTTGCTGAAACTGCTGTTCTGGCTTATTCCAAGGTTGGTTTTGCTGAAATTGTTGGTTTGGTTGCTGAAAATCTTGATAAGGCTGGAATGGTTGAAAATTTTGCTGAAAATTTTGGAATTGAGAATAGGGTTGCTGAAAATTCTGACAAGGCTGCTGAAAGTTCTGAAAATACTGATATTCTGCCACGAAACTGCTTGAATGAGTAGAAAATTTTCAATAGCTTCTCAAACTCTTAAGATTACCACCTGCAGTCTTGGCCACAAACAAACAAAAATGGCAGCAAATGTATACAAAAAGATAAAGCAAATGAGAATAGAATCAAAGAATATAAATATTAAACACAAACTCAAATTAAACAAACTCAACTAGTGATTCCCCGGCAACGGCGCCAAAAATTTGATAATAGCCCAATGCAAGTGTCACGGATGCGCCTCAAATTTAGATATTTATAAACTGAAAACCCTTGGCTAACAAAGTTAAAATGTAGTAGAGGGGCCTCAGGTCGTATTTTTCTAAAGACTAGTTGTGAATGCTTAATTCGAGCATGAAAGTTATTTGTCATTTGATGATTTGGGTTTTCTAATAGAATGAGGGTTTTTGGCGATAAGGAAATGATAATATGAAATAGACTAGAATGAACTCAACTAAAGCATGGAATGAATAGGAAATTGCAAGAACTATACTTATCCTAGTGGAAGAACTAAGTACTTAAATTCAAATGATTGAATTGAAATTAAGGAACTAATTGCAGGAAATTAATTGAAGAAAACTAATTTGCAGGATAAACGAAATTAGAACAAAACATTCTTAAGAACTTGACTTGAAATGTGAAGGCAACAAGCTAGAGCAATTGAAGAAATACATGTTTAAAAACTAAAACTATCCTGAATTGAACACCAAATCAGTTCATCACAAGACTTCCCTTTGCCGTCACACAAAGGTTGAGCAAGAAACCCTCTGAACTCAAAAATCAATGGAGATAAACTCTCTTGCTCAATTTGCTGTGAAGTGCTTTGTTCTGCTCTTCCTGATCGGTCAACTGACCGATCAGGTCCTCTTCTGATTGGTCACGGGACCGATCAGAGTCATCTATGTCCGGTCACCGCGATCGGTCAGTAACTGAAACATCCGCGATCTTCTCCTTGCGCCGAGTGCCGATCTCGCTCCAACACACTCAGATTACTTCGGAGAACCCCTCTAAAGCTCTGATTGCATCAGCTCGATGAAGACACAAACGCTTACTGGAATCGATCGTTGGATAGCTTTGGCAACACCCTCACCGAGCTCCTTCAGCTGCGAAGATTGATTAGCAAAACTGAACTGAAATCTTACCTCGATGATCTGAGTCTTGCGAACAAAACAGATGTTGATGTTGGTCGCCGATCTGAGAAAAAAAACTATGAATGAAAATGAAGAACGAACAAAGAAAACTGGATCTGGAGAACTCTGCTACTCGCGACGACGACCAAGAACTGGCGGAGAAGAAGTTCGATTTAAATTTTCCATTTGAAATTGAACGGTTGTGATCTTCCTTGCCTCATCCAACGGCTGGATCATCTCATATCTGAACCAAACTTCCCAGATCTTGATCAATGGTCCTGATCTACTCCTCCTCAGCTAGGATCGTTCAGATCTGCAACGGATAGTTCAGATTTCTCTGATCTTTGAATGGATGGTTTAGGCTCCTCTTAAGCTCGATCTAACGGCTGGATGACCTCTGATTGGGACCAAATCTACAGATCTTGATCTGTGGTCTAGATTAACTTTAACTTGAGCTCGGATTGGTCAGCAGATGATAGATGGCTCAGATCTAGTTGTTTCTTGATCGGACGATCCACATTGATCCATCTCTTGATCCCCTTGATCAAAGTCAATTCTGACTCAAGTTTGACTCAATCTAATCTAGGTCCATGCTCATTCAAAACCTACAAAATTAGATTCAAATTTAAGTGCAAAAATATCTCAAATATAGAAAGATTTGAATCAAAAGCTAAAATAGAGACAATTCATGAAACCTAATGTAAATACAAACTTAAGCATGTAAAAGTGGATCAAAACATGGATTTGAGAGCCTAAAATAATCATCAAAATGGTAATTATCACTCATCAAGTGGGATGAAGCCAACAAGGAGGCCTTGGATCCTCCTCCAGCCCCTCTCGCCTCGCCCTCTGCCTCAGCTGAGGCCTCGGAGGAGACTGTCGAATCGTCCGGCGAGCATGCAATGCTGGACCGAACAGAGGCTCCTGTCATGCCTCAAACGGCTGCCGACCAAGGGACTCCAGAGCAGTCTATCGACTTGGAGACCGATGTCCCTTTGGAGACTGACCCTCCTCTCGTTACCGTCCATACGGGAGAGACAACAGAGAAGTCAACGTCTCCCGCTGACCCATAGCTGCGTAAATTCTCTAGGTGGCAAAAGAGGAAAGTCTCGGAGGACCGCGCGCCGAGACGGAAGAGGTTATGCCACATCGATCCTAGCAAGCTCCCCTCCATCCCTGAGGAGGACATCCCCATCTCTGATGATGAGGACACTGTCCCCCTGTCTCAGCATTTCCAGCAGACTACCACTCTCGAGACAGGCGGTCAAGCCCCCAGCTCTTCCCCGGTCGACTCTTCCGAGGCCCCTAAAGGCAACAAGCATTGCCTACCCAACCTCGTATGCTGCTCGACCACATACGCAAGAGGATTGACGCGTCCTTGGAGGCGGTTTCTCAGTCTTTCCCCCTAGTGCAGTTTAAGGAGGTCCCTGTCGAGGGCCTTTCTTTCGAGGGGGCCTCCATCTCTGATGAGGACGACTCCGGCCCCTCCACAGTGCCCCCTGGAGCTCCTACTGTCCAACCACTCCCCCCGCCCAGAGACTCCTTACCCTGTGTGAGCCAAGACAATGCCCCGAGGAGTCAAGGAGTCTTGGGAGGGGATGTCGTGCGTGTCTCTATCGGGCCTCTCACCAACCTCCATGAGTCTCTTTTGAAGGTAAGGGTTCCCGGTTTCATAGATTTCTTCCTTTTATATTTTATAACTCCCTTGCACTATAACAGGTAGCTTAATACTACCTGACGGGCGGCTGCCATTTGTACTCCTGGCGGAAGGTTGAGGCCTTGACCCGCCGAGCACTGAAAGCGGAGGCCGAGGCTGACCATGCCCATAGGGTAGGACTCGTGCAAGCGGAGGTCAGCAGAGCTCTCCGAGTGAAGGTGGAGCATCAGCTGGACACCCTGCTAGCTCTGGAGTCTTCCCTACATAGTTCCCGCCACTGGGAGCGGTTAATACCCGAGAGAGCAGTGGCCCTCATGGACAACCTGTTTAGGATAACTCAGGAGTGGGACCAGCTCCAAGCAAAGGAGAAGAAGCTGTCGGGGGATGTCAGACTCCTGGAGACCTCGGTCGGAAAGTTGAACGAGCGCATCAAAGACCAAGTGCACCAGCTAACCCAGAAGGAATCAGACATCATAGCGGCAGCTGATCGCTTGACCGACCTCGAGGAGAACATGACCTAGGCCTGATCGAAAGCCTTAGCCACCTCAGAAAGACTCAAAGAGGCCATGGAAGACCAAGACAAAATGTCTTTTAAGGTGGCTCAGTTAAAGATTGCCAAGGAGGTAGTTGAGGCCGAACTACGCAATCTCAAGGCTGCCGAGGCATCCCGTCCAAAGGAGGCCGAGGCGGAATTCAAGGTCAGGTTCCTGGAGTCGGACGAGTTTGGCGATATCCTTGTCGGCCAGGTAATGAAGCATTTAAAACAGGGCTTCCAGGGGGCCATTGATCAACTGCGGAAGACCCAACTCTTGCAGTCGGATGCCGACATAGCTTCATGAGCATCGATCGAGTCTGGGAGGAGCTCTCGCCCGAAGACAAGGAGATGTAGATAATCTAGATATGTAATCATCCTGAATATAATGAAAACATTTCTTGGCCTGCTGTCTTGAGTATCTTTTCTGTTTTGCTCCTTATGCATTATGTGTCCCTGATGTGAGGGGAAAGGGAATTGAAAAATAAGAGTTCTTTCTTGACTCGAGGAGCGAGGACATGGAAGAGCAACCAAGGGGCCATCGACCCTGAGGGAGGCCCCGGGTGTCACCAACGCAACAAGGATAACCTTCAGCTCAAGAACCCTAGAGCTCCACGGCCAACAGGCGGCTACACATCAACACAAGCCTCCATCGGACAGCCACAAAGAAATGACCTCTGACAAGTTCTCCTAGCCAGCTCTTGGTTGAGCATCCGCAGCACCCGAACTAAACCTACTCACCTCGGGCATCCGCAGCACCGGGAGGTAGTAGGGTTTTAACAGCTCTTGGTCAGGCATCCGCAACACCTGGACCAAGCCTACTCACATCAGGCATCCACAACACCGCGAGGTAGTAGGGTTTTAACAACTCTTGGTCGGGCATCTGCAGCACACCGACCAAGCCTACTCGCCTCGAGCATCCAAAGCACCGAGAGATAGTAGGGTTTTCACAGCTCCTGGTCGGGCATCCGCAACACCCAAACCAAGCCTACTGACCTCAGGCATCCGCAGCACCGCGAGGTAGTAGGGTTTTGGCAACTCTTGGTTGGACATCTGCAGCACCTGGACCAAGCCTACTCACCTCGGCCATCCGTAGCACTGCGAGGTAGTAGAGTTTTGGAAACTCTTGGGATGAAGTTATTGTTGAGGCAATCTGTGGTCTGGAGTGACCATGAGTTTTGATGTTTGGGCAAAGGGTTTAAGTTAGGTTTTCTCTTGTGTACAAATATGTGTAATTGAGTGTGCAGGATTGCAGGTTTACACATATTGACTTGGCTGGACGGCCTCGGTACGGTGAAGGGTGGCATGGAGACAAGCTGGAGGCTTGTGTGCACTCGAGGGACCTTAGAGAGCAGGGACGATGAGCTGAGGGGCGCGGACTTCGAGGCATGCGTGAAGGATGGCATAGAGGCAAGCTGGAGGCTTGCGTGCATCCGAGGGACAGGAGCCGAAGATGAAGAGAATACGAAGGGAATAGTCGAGGCTGCTGATGAGAAGTCAGTTGAGTCGTGAGGGTACGAGTGTTGTGTGAGTGTACTCGGGAAGGGAAATCCTAAGTGTGTAAGTGGGGCAGTCGACTGCCATTGGGGCAGTCGACTGATAAAACTCACACAAAGGGAGTCGACCCTGGACCAGTCGACTGCCTAGGGGCAGTCGACTGGTGGCACTCAGAATTCGAACGTTGGGTGCCAATGGTCGAATTTGAGTGGGGGCAGTCGACTGATGGCAGCCAAATAGAAGGTAAGGCCTATTTAAGAGGGCTTCGTTTTGGCCGGGCTCTCTGATGAATTTTGACTTGGGTAAAGGCAAAATAGTAGTCTTGGTACTCAGGTCTTGTCAAGGTGTTGTGGTGAGATTTCTCCACCCACAAGGAGCGACAAGGGCTAGCCGAAGGTTATGCGGGGAGTGATCCACCGACGGATTCTTGGATTAGTCACCCTTAGGGGTAGATACCAAGTAAATCATACTGTTAGCATTGCTCTTTACATTGTTAGTTTTTTTATTGTATATTCCGCTTGCGCAACTAACCGTGTAGGAAGAAAGAGTTCGAAAAGTGTTATTCACTCCCCCGTCTAGCAACCGTACAAGATCCAACAGTTATTTGTGCTGCAATATATCACATAAATCGATTTCCTACCTCATTGCTCAATCATAAGTGTCCTTTGGAAAAACTTTATAATCAAAATCCTAAATACACCTTTCTTCGAATCACATGATATCCATGGTTACGTCTCTACTCTAAACACAAACCTGACTCTCGTTCATTACTATGTGTTTTCCTTAGTTATAGTAATATGCATCATGGATATCGTTGTTTACATATACCAACTGGACGGATATATAAATCACAACATGTTACTTTTGATGAATCACTATTTACTTTTTCGACAGTCTCTTCAATTTCTCCTCAAGATAGAGGTGGTACTTTCTTTATGTCACCCAACATTATCGGAAGAGATGACATCCTAGGTCATGCTCTGGAGCTCCCTAATAACTCTCCTATACCATCAGAATTACCTCAAGTTGTTGCTCCAATTTTAGAAGTCTCACCAGTCGATGATAATATGCTTTCTAGCTATGGATCCTTAGATAATACAAGTCCGACAACAAACTCATCATGTCAGCCCACTTCCTCATCACCATCAATAAGTAATTCAGATGATAATGCTCCTCATCGTATTCTTCCCTTAAGTGACATATATACATGATGTCCACCAATGGCTACTTGATATCTTTTTTCTCGAGCTCTATTGGTCTCCTCAAATCTATTAAACCAACTTATTTTACACAGGCAAACAAGAATCCGAATTTGCATAGTGCAAGGGCTATAGAATTTGATGCACTTCTTCGCAATGGAACATGGAGCCTAGTTCCACACACTCCGTCCATGAATGTTGTGGGCTCTAAATGGATATTCCGTCTTAAGCATCGAGTTGATGGTTCTCTTGAATGATATAAAGCTCGATTTGTAGCCAAAAGATTTAGTCAACAACTATGTATTGACTTCAATGATATCTTTAGCCCAGTCATCAAAATTACATCTGTTAGATTATTGTTATCAATAGCTATTAGTTCTAATTGGTCCATCCGACAATTAGACGTTTCTAATACATTTCTTCATGGTATTCTTGAGGAAACAATATTTATAGAGTAACCACCTAGGTTTATTCATCCATAATTTCCATCTCATGTTTGCCACCTCAAGAAATCTTTGTATGATTTTCAGCAAGCTCCTCGTGCATGGTTTGATCGATTATCTAAATGGTTATAGGCTCAAAGATTTTCTGAATCAAAAATTGACTCCTCTCTATTTTACAGACATAATCATGGATCTATGATATTTTTTCTTATTTATGTGGATAATATTCTATTAACTGGCAATGATCAAAAAGGCATTACAAATCTATTAAGTCTTCTCAATCAAGAATTTTCAATTTGAGATTTAGGAAATGCTCATTTTTTTTCTTGGTATTGAACTTATTCCATATGATGATGGTTATATCCTCTCTCAGAGCAAATATATTACTGAGCTTCTTCAAAAAGCTAAAATGGATGAAGCATGTCCGGTCTCTACACCAATTGCTACAAATAACCAACCTCTCTACAACTTTTTTCTCTTCGGTAATGGCTGATCCCCAGGTTTATCGAAGTATTGTTGGAGCTTTACAGTATGTTACTATCACACGCACTAATATTACGTTTACAGTAAATCGTGCTTGTCAGTTCATGCATATTCCCACTGAACAAAATTGGAAAAGTGTGAAAAGAATACTTCGATATCTTAAAGAGACAATTCTACGTGGTCTTCTTTTATATCACCACTCATCTCAAGATTTATATACCTAGAGTGATGCGGATTAGGCAAATTCTCTTAAAGATAGACGCTCTAATAGTGGATATGCAATATTTTTTGGATGAAATGTTATCTTTTGGAATTCGAAAAAGCTACTTACAATATCTCGTTCAAGTATTGAGGCTAAATATAAAGCTATAGCTAATGTAACGTCAGAAATTATTTGGCTCCAATCCCTTCTCTCTGAACTTCATCTTACACCATATATTGCACCAAAAATTTAGTGTGATAATATTGGAACAACATATCTTACAGTAAATCCAATATTTTATGCTTGTACAAAATATGTTGAGATTGATTTTTATTTTATTCGAGAGTATGTGACAAACAAACAATTATTTATTTCTTATATCTCTGTAAAAGATCAAATTGTTAATATCTTTATCAAACATTATCTAGACAACGTTTCAGTAGACTATCATACAAACTTAACGTCAGAAATCTCCCGTTAAGTTTGTCGAGGGATAAAAAAAGAATGATTAATTAATAAGATTTTTTGACAGAGTCAAATCAAATTTATATTATTAGCTTAGACTTTTTCCTTATTAATTAATCTGTTAACTGATAGTTTCTTTATGAATCGATTAATGAACAGTTTCTTTATTAATTTTTTATTTGACTAAGCATCTAAGATTTCTATAAATTGTATGTCTCATGAACAAGTTATTTAATCAAGAAAATTATTTTGTTACCTCTTCTCTTTACTTCTCTTACTTTATTGCACATAAGGTGGCACGTGTCGCGCAAGGAACCACTCAAGACGGCCACGAGTCACACAAGGCGGCATTGCGCAAAGCCATGAGGTAAACCCTACGTGACCACCTGTCTCGCGCGGCACCACAAGGGCAGCCTTGCACAGGCTCCTACCTCGCGCAATCAAGAGTCATGGGCAGCCCTGCACGACCACCTTTTGTGACAGCAAACTACAAGCAACCTCGCTCAACGCGATAACTTCATCATTTTTTTTCTTTCTCCCTCTTTCTTAAGTGAGCTTTTCCCGTGAATTCTTTTCCCTCGTTTTCTTTCCCTTTACTCTATAAATTTTTTTTTCTGAATTTTTTTTCCATACCTCCAAAGAAATAGAGCATAGAGCCCTTTGATTGATCTTCCTTTTCTTAATATTTGTGATATACGAGAAGAAAAGTAATATATTGTTTTTCTACTTTTACTTGTTATTATCTAAGCAAAATATGAGGTATGCTTCTTTTATTATTTTTTTATTTTTTTGGATCTTGTATTGAGGAGAATTATTTATACGTTGAAAGGAAAATATTTTAGAGTGTGAATAAAGTGAATAAAGTGATAGGCAATTAATTTAATAACGATGTGAATAAAGTGATAGGCAATGAAACTCATGAATGTAAAGGACGTTGACAGGTGGGCTCCACTAGGAAACCCACGTGTCTCTCTGTCAATGGAAAGGTAATCAGTCAGAGATCTATCAAGGAGTATAATATTTTATTTTGAATAAATGAGATCTCTAATTTGATAAAAATGAAAGGACGCCCCAACTTATATATATCATCGACAGAACGTTTTTTTAGGAAAAAAAATTAAAAAGATGTCTTATCAAATAAATACTTTTATTTCAATATTATTATAATAATTACCGATTATTACTCTAATATAGAAATCCTCTATAACTATTATAATATATTTTAGATTTAAAATTTACGGATATAATTTTATTAAAATGAAATAGACTAATTTTTACTAACAACTACTCAATGGCTATTGTACGCTATAGCAATCAATGATAGTTATATACATGTAGTTAAATATTAAAATTTTAAATTTTAAACTCTATATATTATTATATGATTGAATTAGTTAAATTTTATCAAAATCATTTTAAATAAATTATAAAAACTATAAGTATTTATTAAAATAATATTATATTAGATGTCGCACATTATAACAGTGCATAATAACTTTTACCTATTACAGTAAGAATAATATTAAAAACAAAAAAATAATATTATAATAATTACTAGATAGCTGTTATAACAATTCTACAGTAACAATATGATAAGGATAACACATAAGTCCTTTATTAACTTTCTTTTTAATACATGTAGTTAAATATTAAATCCTTAAATTTTAAACTCTATATATATTATAACAAAATATCTTTATCAAAATTATTTAAATTTTATTAATATTACTTTAAAATATTTATAAAAACTACGAACTAGCTATTATACTAATATTATATTAGGTATCACACGTCATAACAGTAATATATAGTAAGTTTTATATATTATAATATTTAATCATAGTTGTTACACTAATATTGAAAATAAAAAAATAATAGTATAATAATTATTCGTTAGCTATTATAACAATTCTAAAATAACAAATATTATAGGGATAAAACATGAGGCCTCTATTGACATTAAGGAACACAGGAATACTATTTGATGTTTCTTTCAATTTGGAGGGTCGTTTTGATTTTTGCCCAGCAATTTTTCCATAAACGGAAAATTTAAAAAAAAACAACTTATATACACTCAAAAATTTGATTTTCGAATACTCATTTATTTTGAAGATTGATTCTTTTATTATTCCTCTCGATACTTTATTATTCGCACCTGTTTTTTTTTAATAATTTAGGTAATCAAATTTTAAAAGTGATCATAAAATGTTCTCATTAATCATCAAAATAAATAGAGAGTATTTCGGATGGATCCTAACTGATAATCTAATATTATTAAAATTTTAAACTCTCTCTGAATAACGTACCTTGAATAAGATTTGAACCGTCCTTCCCAATTCTTATCAACGCATCAAAGCCCGGGGGGCTTATTATTTGCACTTCTGGAACCTAGCACATAGGCTATTTTTTTCAAGCGGCAAATTGTCACCTCGTTTTAAAAAAAAACAAATTATTTCCTTTGCGGTAGGAAAGTGGAAACTGGCTAACCAGGACAATGGATTTGGGCTCCTGTTGGATAGAATGACAAAGAACACAAAATTAGACCAAAAAAACTATACCGAATTTATTGGCATTCGTAGACATGGTGACGATGAGTTATTCTTGTAACGGGAGAGGAAAAAACATGACGGCGGTAGACCCCGCAAGTCGTCACTCACATATTTTTATATGTATCTGTTGCACTCTTAACTGATTTTTCCTAGAGCTTTTGCATTACGTGATCATTCAACCAGATCAACACCACTCAATTACAAGGGAACCTTACTCGAGCAAACTATTCCTATGAGGCTAAAGGTTCTTGCAGAAGATTGGCATCCATCTCTTTGCTGGACTGTCTCCTGAGCCTCTCCTGAATTCGGTCTTTGATGGCGGTCTCCTGTCGTGTTTAACCGATGATAGATTAGTATACACGAGTGTCAAATAAAGAGAACAAAGAAATTTGTCAATTGTCAAAGAAAATTTATAGACAGATCAGATTACGACCATGCTATGGCAATGCTCCTCGAATTTTGCAAGAAATCCTGCAATCCACCGATCGGCATTTTCTACCCATTCGTCCCGATGCATCCCAGCAGTTTTAGCTACTATATGTAGCTGCAGAAGGAAGTTGAACGTTGTATGATTTTCGAACAGAATTTGACAAACCAAGCATTTTGGTTACATCATGCAGATTAGTTTTAGACAGTAAACTATGAATATTAGTAGGTATTATCGTGTAGATTCAGTAAGAAAAAGGAGGGCCTGATATGTAACTTTCATGCAGTATAATATTTCATAAGCTGCCGTCCTTAAAATTGCAATTTGTTGAGGCAAAAGGGAATAAAGAGTAGTTATGGTGCGTTGGTTGAGTGAAACAAATGGATGATCCATCACAGAATAGATTAAACATCCCAAGCAGTTCAAACATAGAATAGATCATGCCATTAGTTACCCCATTCTATTATTATGGCCAAAGGAATAGAATTGGATCATATTTCCCTTTTCAATAAACCATTCCATTCTACTTTACCAGATGCACCCATAGAGATTATTCTTACGTAGCTTTAATAGGGTCTCCTTTCTTCATCTTCAGATTGGAGGTGCTGAAAAAAATTCTAACCTCCCTAACTTGCCTCTCGATGTAAAAAGAAAAAAAAGCACACCCTGTGGTAAAGAAACCAAAGGTCCTCTTGCTACATACCATTCAGGAATCACATAAATAAGAGCTTTTGTTTCTCCGAGCACCTGTTTTCTTATATGCCTATATAGGAGTTCATGAGCAACAAAAGTAACAATCTACTTCTAGATTTATTGTGTGCTTTTAGGACAGTAAGCTCCAGAATGGTGCATATTAAAGAGACCAAATGAATTGGTTGTCCATTTCCTTTATGTGTTAAAAATCCATTATATTCAGAAAGATGGTTAAAGGATATAGCATGTTTCTCTAATATGACATATAAGAATGAAACACACTCCCAGAGTATTAATTATTTGAAGAAAAGTCAGCACATCGACTATATCAAAATATTTACTGATTGATACCAAATAACTAACAATTCAGAATACCTTTTCTTGATGAGCCTTCATTGTTTCACGCAACTTAGTTATGCCCATGTTCACCCTCAATTGCTTCTCCTGAACAGTTGTAAGACGAGAATCAATTGAATAATGCAAAGAAATAAAGATAACACTAAAGCAAAGGCAACAGTATAAGATGAAGTGAGGGTCCAAACACAATATCTTGCCTTCACATAGCTCACACCAAGGTCTTTCCTTGTATATCCTCTAGCTAAATTGCGCATCACGTACTTATTGTAATCTTTCAAAATCCTCATTATAATATCTGAGGTAGATATACCCTCTGTTCGTTTTGTCTCCTTAAATTTTCCAATTGACTTAACCTGCACAAGAATATACTTATGATTATCCAGTGAAAGTGTGAATTCAAAATTAATTATAATTAGAGTGGATTTATGGCATATATTCAACAGGAGAACTAACAAATTCATAAACATCATTTCCGGCTCCACTTGCATCTGCATATCTGCAAAGTACCACCATGTTAAGCAATAATAAAATATAATTATAGGGTATTTGATGATAAATAATTGACCAGTGGTTATTGCATGGTTAGCAATATATTGTTAGGAGTTCAAACACCATGGAGAATGCCCTTGTGGGCACAAAAGGTTTAGTTCACATGAAATGGAACAATTCCTAGTCATAAAATTCACTCAGGTGCTGCAGTTGATAATAAGCGGTGCAGCCTAGCAATTTGATTAACTCTTATCTTCACCTGATGGCAGCGTTTTTATATGAAAAGCAACGTCAATTATCACATTGACTAAGCAAAAGAAAACACAGAAATCAATCCATTAGCAGAGAAACTACAGGCAACTAATTTGCTTGTAGATGTTGCATGAACGGTGTGATCTTGCAAATTATGATGAAATCAAGAAGCATACATGATTGATCCAAGCTAAAAGGCAACACTTTTATGAACTTGTTAATTAAGAAAAGATGATATGCATCTTACGGAAGGGCATCGTGAGCAACATAGTCAATCTGGTGCTTGTCAAGGAACTCCTTTGTGATAACCCATGGAGCATCCGGAATCACTTCATCCACCCACCTAAAATGAAAACATTGTAATGAATCAAATGCAACTGAAGGGGAAAATATAAAGCATGTAGCAATGCACGAGTGTTCTCAATTTTTTTTCTTCAGGTTTTAATTTAATTAAAAAATCAATTCAAAATATACACACATTCATATAACTTACTAAAACAAGGGGAAAAACACAGATAACGTAAAACTAAAAACCTTGAAAGTGAAAGACTGACAATAACAAGAGAACAAATATATAATGTGTTCACAAGAAAACAAGGAAATTATTTTCTTAATGTCTTCATCAGCCAAACATGCTGTCAATTGAGCGGTATGATGAAAATGCCCATTCTGGAGAAGAAGCTAGTGATATCTGCCATCGGATGATGCAACAAGCCAATTGTTGGACCACCACTTTGATAAGCAGTTAGGAGAGCTAATTTGATTATTGAAATGGTGTGGCTAGGAAATTCACCTAGACAACATTAGAACTTCAATTTGATGATTAGAACCTATTAATTTCTAGTAAGCAAAAAAGTGAGTGTCTCACGAAGTTTGAGAAGCTAATATTTTGCCAATAATTTTCATATTGTAGGTTGACTATCTACCAAACCATCACATGGCCAGTTGCGGCTCACTCTATATTTGCCTCAATTCATGCAAGCTCCGAGAGAAGTACATCAGGATGCCACAACAAGAATCGCAATCTCTAAAAAAGAAACTGTGTTAGGGAATCTAACCTCAAAAGTTGACTTCCCTGGACGTTGCCTACCAACCATGACTTGGATTGGGAAAGTTGCTTGTGACTTGGTGTTCTTTCTCATAATTCTTTATCACACTTAGAAGATGTCCTATTTCTTAAAGACTAAGAACCATCTAAAAATTTTCGCAGAAGCAAAGTAAAAAAAAACTTCAATGGCAGTAATGACAAGAAAAATGTTACGGATAGAAGGCTAAAGGCATTGCTCAGAGTTGATCATCACAATCAATTGCCTTCATTGTAATGTGCTAGCCCTCTCTAACATTGTGGTCAATCCTGTATTTTATGATCGATAGTTACCACTTGAAATTGACTACCACTACGTAGGCTATTTCAATAGATTACATCTCAACCGTCAAATAGTTAATTTCTTACCAAGGCACAGGGAAGAAATAATTTTTGCTTTTCATTAGGTGAGTTGAGCATCGCGAATATATATGTCCAATTTGAGAGGCAGTATCAAACTTCAAATATGGCTACAAGGCTACAACAGCCATTGCAGCAGTACAGTCACCCTCTATAACAGCCCTACAGCACTTAATATTCAAGTAGTATATGTTGTCTTTTCAATATTTTTTGTTGCCCTTTTACCAATTTGTATAATAGCCATTGTACATAGTTGTATGGGAATAAAAGACTATAATTAGATGTTAACAGAGCAAGCAATTCATCTCTCATAATCAATCCACTCTTCTTTGTTATTCTTATATTCTATTATTGTTTCTAAATTCTTACAGTTCCCCAACAATCCAAAGTCCAAATTTTCGATTTATAACACCAAAAGTACTCATAACTATAGCAGTAATATAGATTTGGATAACAAACTCATTGTAAGAAGGATGAAATGTTACAAACTTGCAATGACGAAGCGACTCATAGCGCTCAGATTCTGTCATGACCGTTTTCCCTTTGTATCTATGAGTTATTTCATCATTGCAGCAACCCACGAGTAAATAGGTGTTTGGAAATCTGAAAATAAAATGATTTTTCAGTTAATCAAGATATCATTCACAAGCACCGATAAGTCAAAATTATATAAACATTCAGTTATATCAAAATCCTTATAACATTTCTTGCTTATGGAATTTCAGAATTGTTGGCAATAACCGAAATTCTGTCATGCTACCTAAAAATCACCAAATCTAACAATCGCTTCAACAGAAATCAACCACAACCACTTTCAACAGATTGTCCTCAGCGACACGGTGCCAAAAAAAAAAAACTCACGACTTTTTGGCTTGTTCGAGAGCCCGGGCGTGCCCAAAGTGGAAAAGATCGTAGATCCCATCAGCGTAGACGCGGACGGGCCTATCCGAAGGAACCTCCTTCTGGATCTGAGGCGGCGGCGCGGCCGCATACTTCACCGGCTCCGACTCGGAGACGGTAGACGCAGGGGGTTCCTCTGCCAATCCAGACGGCACGGCGTCACCCTGGCGTTTGCTCTGCAACCTCGTCATCGGAGGCGTCCAATCTGAGCAAATTCCAGCTACGAGAATCCGGCGGAGGAGACGACGGCACGGAGCGGGAGACAAAGCGAGCGAGAGCGCACGCAGTGGAACGGTGGCTCGGTTGACTTCCGCCCTTCCCACTAAAAATAAACCTAACGCAAACAAACAGGTCTACATATTTTACTAAATATTGATTTCCTCCTGGGAGAATTAGCAAACTTCCCTCATTCGATAGCAAAATTTAAAATTTAAAGGGCCATAATTAAAGAGGCCCTCTTACTATTGCAATATTCAAAGAGTCCTCCGTGTTTTATTTTTTTATTTTTAAAAATCACACCGACCAATCTATCAATCGATTTCATCGATGGCCATTACGATTTCATCGATGACCATTAGCATTTCATAACTACTGTTTCGGAAAAAATGGACATCGACAGTCAACCATCGGGTTCAGCCCACATTAAGTTGAAATTGAGGGAAGGAACTTCGCGCCTATGAAATCAACACAAGCGTTAAGGGAATACGTCGGAGATTATCCGGTGGAGCCCACACTGACGCTCAAGTCAATACCTCGTTGGAGAAAGGTGTAAGACAGAAAAAAGAGTATGAGTCGTAGAGAATCCGTAACCCCCTTACCAGAGGGGTTGGGGTACCTTTTATACCCGGTCCGTTGCCTTGTCACGTCCCCACGATTTATGTCACGTCCTTCTTCCCTTTCGGCGGTTACTGGATAGCCTTTGAAACGATCTACGCTATCATTACGTTTCGACCCATTGCGACATTTAAGGGTCGTGATGACTCCGTGTTAGCGGGATGCTTATCCATAGATCCGCGAAGGAGGGGGAACCGTTATTCAAGGTCGAAGGTAGCTCGGGCTCCGCTTCCCCGAGGTGGTCTCGGGGTCTTCTGGCCCGGGTGATCACAAGCGCTCTGTCTACCCGAGATGGTCTCGGGCCCCGACTTCCAGGGGTGATCCCGGGAGGGGTTTTATAATCTGATTTTCCAGGGCCTGTATCCCGAGGGGGTCCTGGAGCTCTGAAAGGAGAGTCGCCCAGACTCATCATGTCGTGCCAAGCAGCTTCTTCATCCAACGTGCCCGCCACGGGCTATTCAACCCCATCACAAGTCTCTCCCTTCAAGTCTGATCGAAGGAAGGTTTGCTGACTGATCGGACTAGTGTAGTGATGAAGAAGTTGCGTCTAACTGGGCCCTTGCACCCGTTACAGCTCCCTCGGTCTTTAGACGGGGTCCTAGGCTGGTGGAATTGGCCCCGGGTCCCGAGGGGAACTCCCTTTCTGGTTTTGTCCCTCCAGAGAAGTGTCTCTGGTTTTCGAGGTACCGCCATGATGACTGTCCTTCCTTAATAAAGGTGCATGGCCTTCCTTGATGGCGATAAGGTCTTCTCGTGAATGCCCCACCGCCACATGGTCCGACCGTTCTCTTCGAGACTTTTTACTGACATGCGCCGCTGTATCCGGCTCACGTCACTCAACTGTACTTTGGTGCAGTTCCTGAGCGGCGGTTTCTTGCTTTCCACGTGCCTCGACTCCATTACACCCATGCAGGCGGCCTTTTCTGTATAGGGATGGGGTGAGGATGTTCGGACATCTCCTAATTTCGTGACTTGGTGCATCTCGTCTTCGTCTTCTTCTCTAAGGCATCTCTTCGACGTAAGTTGCTTGCCTCCTCCTCGCCTTTTCCCTTAGGAACCATGGAAGCTTATCAGGCATAGTGATATGAGTCTACCTCTTCGGAGTGAGGCTGGAGGCTTTGCGGGTGGCCATTGAGGCCTACGACATCCCGACCGAGATGGCGGTGATGGCCCCTAAGGCAGACCAGACGCCGGTGGAGCCCCCTGTAGGATTTTCCATCTTTTTCTTGGGGCAAATAGAGTTAGGGCTCCGCTTTCCCATTCCTCCCTTCTTCATGAACATAGCCTCCTATTTTGATATACCCCTCCATCAAATGGCCCCAACGTCTTTGCTCAGATGGGGGGAGCGTATATTATCTTCAAGCTCTTTGGCCTCCCTCTGACTCCTCGTCTCTTTCATTCCTTTTTTGTTCCGATCGGTTCCCGAGGGGTCTTTAGCTTTTCGGCGCGTCCGGGTCATAAGTTCTTAGGAGGGCTCCCTTTTCGCACAAAGGGTGGAAGGAGAAGTTCTTCTTCATCCAACTGTTTGTGCAGCCCTTCAGCCCTCTTCGTTGGACAGAGGCTTTATCGACTCCCCCCTAGGGGAGCACTTCTAGAGCTTTGCATACCATCGTGCTAGGAATGTACTTTCTGGCATGGAGTTCAGTGGTCCCGGGCTGGTGCAGAGTGAGGAGCTTATGTACCGGGCGGGCCTCAGCCCTAAAGTGACTCGGATTAGCCCAAGCTTAGGTACGCTCGTCCTTTTCATCAACGCCTATTAGTTCTAACTGATCTTTTCTTGTCTGGCTATCGCAGAGAAAGTCATGTTCCCCCGTGCAATGAATAAACTTATTAAATGGGAGGAGGCCAATGCGGAGGCATTGGCCCCTCCTCCTGCCGCTACCGCCACGCCTTCTGTGCCTGCGAGTCTTCTGAGGGGACCACCGAATCATCCAGGGGGGCTGCTTTGCCAAAAGGCGTAAAGGATACTACCGCAATTCCAGCAGACCTTTCTTTAGAGAGCAATGCGCCTCCGGCTACCGCCCATCCGAAGAGGGTCAGCGAGGGGTCCTTGCCTCCTTCTACCCCTTCAGTGATCTAGCTTGTTGATAGGCCGAAAAGGTAGGCTCTAGAATTCTCAGGCCCTAGCCGGAAAAGGCTGCGCTCTGGTGCCCTCAGTATCCTTCCCTCTGTCTCGAAGGAGAATGCTTCTCTATCTGCGGGTGGGGAATCCCTTCCTCCATCATCCTCCGTTCCTCCGGTCTCTGTTCTAGAGGTAGGTATTTGGCTCTCCTTCAACCGACCCCTCCGAGTCTCCGAGGGGCAAGGAAATAGTGCCCACGCAATATCGATTGTAACTCGACTGCATCCAGAAGAGGCTCGATGCGGCATTGGAGGCTTCCATGCAATCATTTCTCCTAGTGCGATTGAAGGAGGTTCCTGCTGAGGGACCCTTGCACAAGGGGACTTCCAGTTCCGAGGGAGGTGGTTCCGACACTTCTGCATTGCCACCTGAGGCTCCTATCGTCCAGCTACTTCCCCCACGCAGAGGCATGTTGCCTCCTGAGAGTCGGGTTGATACCTCAAGGTCTCCAGTGGGAGCAGTCGTACAAGCTTCAGCGGGACCTCTAACCACTCTATGTGAGACCCTTCTGTAGGTACATGTCATTGTGGCATAGGATGTTCTCTTGCATGCTCTCTGACTTCTTGGTGCAATGATAGGCGCGCTGAGGACTGCCTGACAGCCGGTCGTGGTTTATATTCCTGGCCCCAGGTTGAAGCCTTGACCCGACGGGCCTTGAGAGCCGAGGCCGGAGCTGATCATGAGCGCCTGACAGGACTTATGCAAGCGGGGGTCAGCAGAGCCCTCCGTACAAAGGTAGAGCATCTGCTGAACACCTTGTAGGACAAGAAGTTTGCTCTTCAAAATTCCAGGCACCAGGAGCGTCTGGCGTCTGAGAAAGATCCTTTGATACCTTGTAGGCATCGACCATGGATATCACAAGGCATTCCTAGGAAATGATTTAAGTATATACCTTACAAGGTCACGGTTCTCGACCTTCTCATCAATGGAGTGCAAACCGTTGAGGATTTTCTTGAACCGACCATAAAGCTTACTTACAGTTTCATTTTCTTCCATAGAGAGGTTCTGGAGTTGGTTGAGGAAGAGGTCTCTCTTTACTATCCGTGAATCTCAGTGCCCTCATATAGCTCAATAAGTTTGTTCCACAGATCCTTGGCACTGGTGAAAGGACCAACCTTGATGAGTTGCTCCTTGGTCATCCCACACTACAGGGTTACCACAGCTTTAGCATCAGCCTCTCCCTTTCTGGTTTGTTCGGCTGACCACCTTGATGAGTCAAGTTCCTTGCCTTCAGCATCCTTCGGAGGGGTGAATCCCTCCTTGACTGAAAACCACATTCCAATATCGGTTTTCAGATAATACTCCATTCTTGACCTCCAATATTGGAAGTCGGCTCCATCAAAGAAAGGAGGTCTGTTGGTACTGAAGCCTTCTCTCAAAGCCATTCTTCTCTACTCTTCGGGTGTTAAACCGTTGGAAAGATCCCCAGGCTCTGATACCACTCGTTGGATCTGGGATGGCTAGAGAGGGGGTGTGAATAGCCACCCACTTAAAAGTTGGCTTCTTTTGATTCTTTCTGCACTTAGGTTAGCAGCGGAAGAATGCAGAACAAAAAGAAACAACACAGAAAGAAAACAAACACTAACAGAGAGATGTACAAGGTTCGGGAATAACTTGCCCCTACTCCTTGGCGTGCCCGTGAGGTGGGCGATCCCTTGATTGTCGGCAGATCAAGCCCTGGAACTCCGGATAAGAAAATCTCCTTCTCGGTGGAGTAACCTCCCCACAACCAGTCTCAGAAAGATATCAATAAGTACAAGAGACAACGAGAAGAAGCTTACTGAGCAGATGTAACCTTAAACGCACACACAGAAGGATCAACAATGAAGAAGAAAATGCAGAGAACACAACTTAGCAGCAACCCTTTGCTCTATTCACAGTTGTCTCTATCCTCTCTGCTTCGCCATCTTCTTCTTATGCTTTCCTTCTGCTCATCACCAGGCGCGTCAGCACCCACTGAACTACAGCTTCATCACCACTGACCCCCTGACCTCCACTGAGCGCTCAGTCCACTGAAGACCTCTTCAGCCGATCCTCAAGTTAGTCGCCAGCCGGCAGAAGCCGTTGAAACCTGCGAACAGATAACAAACAAACCTGCCACGGTGAAAGTCACCGTTGACCCTCCTTCTTGGCTTAGTATTGTCTCTATATCACCTGCACACTCAACAGACGATTAGCAAAGCAAATCACAACATATCAGAGGAAATCAGTAGGAAATCAGAAGCAATTCAAATTAAAGTTCTGAGGCGCTGATCGGTCACCCTGACCGATCAGTTACCCTCCTGACCAATCAGACTTCATTCTGATCGATCCAGTAATGGTTTGATCGGTCACACTGACCGATCAGAGATCAGGGATCGGTCACCAGACCGATCCTAAACCCACCACTGAACTCTCAGGGTTAGAATCTAGCCATGGCCTGATCGGTTCACTGACCGATCAGGTCACTTCCTGACCTTTCCAACCAAACCACCTGATCGGTCACTTGACCGATCAGGTTAGGGTCTGATCGGTCATAGTGACCAATCAGGTCACTTGCTGACCGATCAGGAACAATCCTGATCGGTCCAGGATGGCCCTGATCGGTCATGCAGACCGATCAGGGTTTAATCATAAATTCTCCTGATCTATTTTTGATCGTTCACCAGAACGATCAGCCACCACATAGAATGTTTCTAATCTATTTCTGAACATTCACCAGACCGATCAGACATCCTGGATCGGTCACCAAACCGATCTACTATCAAGGGAGTTCGTGCCAACTCGTGATCGGACTCCAGACCGATCCACAAACGCAGGAGTTCGTGCCAACTCCCTGATCGGACTTCAGACCGATCCAGCTCCGACCATTACACTTAATGCTTAGTCCCCCGGACCAAGACTTCATGCCCAGCTTCACTCACGGGGACTTAGTCCAACCTAGCTTCACTCACTAGGATTTCCTTCACCTAGCTCCCCTTGCTAGGACCCGACTTCACTCACTAGGGTTTCCTTCACCTAGCTTCCCTTGCTAGGACCCGGCTTCACTCACCAGGGTTTCCTTCACCTAGCTTCCCTTGCTAGGACCCAGCTTCACTCACCGAGATTTCCTTCACCTAGATTCACTCGCTAGGACCCGGCTTCACTCACCGGGATTTCCTTCACCTAGCTTCACTCACTAGGACCCAACTTCACTCACCGGGATTTCCTTCACTTAGCTTCACTCACTAGGACCCGGCTTCACTCACCGGGATTTCCTTCACGTAACTTCACTCGCTAGGACCCGGCTTCACTCACCGGGGTTTCCTTCACCTAGCTTCAATCACTATGACCCAGCTTCACTCACCGAGATTTCCTTCACCTAGCTTCACTCACTAGGACCCGGCTTCACTCACCGGGATTTCCTTCACCTAGCTTCACTCACTAGGACCCAGCTTCACTCACCAGGATTTCGTGCCCAGTCCCCGACCAAGACTTAATCCGAACTCAACTAAACTTAAATCGGTGTCAACACCAAAATAACAATCAGGTCAGACTACACCAACAGAGTTTTGGATCTTCTATGGTACATTGATATTTTGGAGAAGGCACCTTCCTTTATTACTTGAATTCGCTGCAAGGCAGCAAAAATACACAGAAGGGTACACAACATGTAAGGTAAATCTTACTGGGACTAGATTGGTCCGAGATAGCTGGCCTGCCCGGGCTTCTCGGGCCTTTTGTCCCTTCCCTCCATGCATGACCGCCTCCTTTGGCTAACCTTCTGAAGCCCTCGAGTTCTTTCGGGACTCCGTCCTGACTTCTCCGCTGTAGCATCGCCGTGACACTAGTTGGTCCCCTCTGACTTCCACCACTCGGTCGCCTACAGGAATTTTATCTTCTGGTGGTAGACAGAGACCACCACCTGGAAGACACTGAGCGTTGTGCGACCCAGAATGGCGTTGTAGGAGGAGGGAGCGTCCACAATCAAGAAAGGCATCCTCTTGGTCCTTTCCAACGCGTCGTTACCTAATGAGAGCGATAGGGTGATCTGCCCTATCGGGTGCACTCGGTACCTCGTAAAGCTGAATAGTGGGGTCGAGACCGGGAGCAGCTCCTCCTCGTCGATCTGCATCTGGTCCAGAGCCTCCTTATACAGGATGTTTATGGAACTTCCTGTGCCCACGAAGATGCGCCTAACTTCATAGTTGGCAATACGGGCTATGATTACTATGGCGTCTTCATGGGGAGCTTCCACCTCTTCCAGGTCTGTTGGACCGAAAGAGATTGTAGGGTCATGCTCCTGGCTCCGGCTCGTCCCAATGGAATAGTTTTCCAGTCGTCGGGTAAGAGACTTCCTGGCCCGGTGGGAATCCCCCCAGTAGGTCCTCCGGAGATGACTCCCACATGCCCCGAGGGCGGGCCACGCATAGGCGCCTTGCCCTTCTGAGGATCTCTTTCTAAGGAGAGAGACCTTAGGGGTGCAGGCCCTCTACTCCTTCCTCGCGACCTTGAATGAGACCGATGTAGGTCTCGTTCTCCCCGACCTGCTGCAACCAGGAGAGAAGCTTCGCCTTGGAGATCTTCGGCGATACCCTGACTTATTCCACTTCCTTCGAGGTTTGGTGTATGCCTCCTCACTGAACCTCTTTTTTAAGGCGTGGCACTCCTCGGTGGAGTGTGTTGAACTTCCATGAAAACCGCAGTATTTCAGCAACAGCTCCGGCTGCTCGGTGTCCACTGTCTCAACCAGCCTACGCCTGCCAGTCCACTGATCCTTCCCGAGGTGAAGGTCCTTTCGTCGGGCTAGAGCTGAGGGCTCTCTCCTTTCAGACCGAGGAGCGGCCGGAGGGAGGACCCCGGCTGGCTCCTTGCGACGGGCGTACTGCACCTCCTCCACGTTAACGTGTTTGATAGAATGCCCTAGCAAATCGTCGAAGCTAATGGGGCTTCTTTACCAAGGATCGGAAAAAGTCCCCTTCCGCAAGCCCTTGGGTGCAAGCGCTAACAAGGATTTCAGACGTGGCGCTGGGCACGTCTTGGGCCACCCGGTTGAAGCGCTAGATGTACTCCTTGAGCGGCTCCTTCGGCTTCTGCTTGAGGGCAAATATATTGAGTGTCATCATCTGATAACGACGGCTACTGGCAAAGTGGTGGAGGAAGGCGGTTCTAAACTCTGCGAAGGAGTTGATAGAACCTTGTGGCAGTCTCTGGAACCATCGTTGGACTGCTCCAGATAGGGTGTTCAAGAACACCCGACACTTTACACCGTCAGTGTATTGGTGCAAGAGTGTTGTGTTCTCAAACTTGCAGACGTGATCCTCCGGATTCGTCTTCCCATCGTAATCGGGGATCCCAGGCCCACGGAACTGCTTCAGCATGGGTCTTCAACAATTTCCAATGAGAAGGGAGTAGAGGGGACTTTATGGGAGGCCTTAGGCTTTCCCTTTTCCCCTGTCCTTCCTCGTGCCTTTTCGTGCTGGAGGCTGCTGAGTGGACCTTCTCGATATCCCCAGGAGAGTCTCTCCGGGGACCCGGGGCTGCTCCGTCTCGTCGTCCCACTAGTGTGACGGATCTCCGTGAGTGCGAGACGGAGACTCTAGGGATCTCCTCTCTTGCAGGAGCCCTTTGCTGCGAGGCTGCTTGTTCGACTTGGTGTTGCTCAAGCGCTTCTTTGATGGCGTTGACCACGAAGCGATCGAGTTCTTCCCTTGTAAGGACAATGGGTTGTCCCTCCGGTCCTGTTATCGGTGCCCCTTTAGGTGCTTTGCTGGTTTCCCACAGACAGCGCCAAATTTATTCCGAAAGGAGTCGACGTCGATAGCCAGTCACCGGGGTTCAGCCCACGTGGAGGTTAACGTTGAGGGAAGGAACTCCACGCCCTACGAGATCAACACGAGCGTTAAGGGAACACGCCGGAGGTTGTCCGGCAGAGCCCACTCCGACGCTCAAGTCAGTGCCTCGTTGGAGAAAGGTGTAAGACAGAAAAAAGTGTATGAGTTGTAGAGAATCCGTAACCCCCTTACCAGAGGGGTTGAGGTACCTTTTATACCCGCGTCCGCTGCCTTGCCACGTCCCCACGATTTATGCCACATCTTCCTCCCCTTTCGATGATTACTAGATAACCTTTGAAACAGTCTACGCCGTCATTACGTTTCAATCCGTTACGACATTTAAGGGTCATGATGACTCCGTGTTAGCGGGGATGCTTATCCATAGATCCGCGAAGGAGGAGAGACCGTTATTCGAGGTCGAAGGTAGCTCGGCTCTGCTTCCCCGAGATGGTCTCGGGGTCTTCTGGTCGGAGTGATCATGGGCGCTATGCTTACCCGAGATGATCTCGGGCTCCGACTTCCAGGGATGATCCCAAGAGGGGTTTTATAATCTAATTTTCAGGGCCTGTATCCCGAGGGGGTCCTGGAGCTCTGAAAGGAGAGTCGCCCAAACTCATCATATCGTGCCACGCAGTTTCTTCATCCAACGTGTCACCACGGGCTATTCAACCCACTATAATATATATTTAACAAGTTTAAATTATTAATTTTGTAACAAGTACAATATTAGATTGTTATGTGATACTAAATACAAACGTAATTGTTACCATTCAGAATTGTTCAGTTAATATTCATATGGTAATAATTATGGAACGGTAGCTAATACAATTCAAATTTATTATATTCAAGAATATTCATATTCTAATAATTATGAAATTATAGTTACTCTAATATTGTAGTATCTATGATCACAATCATAATAATCTAGATTTATCTGATCATACAACAATTGACGGATAGAAATAAATGATAAAAAATACTAATATTAATCAGTATAATAGAGAATTAAAAAAGCCCTCTAAGTACAATCGAGCTCTCTTTATGACCATGTTCTTGTATCTGTAATAAATGATTTTGTATTTTAAATTGGTGTTATAATACGTACAGTAAAAAATTAAATAAAATTTTTAAAAAAAACATGATATTTTATATGTACATATATAATTGGATTATCGCTCAGATATTATCGGTGACTTTTAATCGTCGTTCCGAATCAAATTATATCCTAAAGATTACAAATCAAATTATATCTTAGAGATCACGATGAATCGGTCAAAGATCGTTATATATAAAATATTATATTATTTTTGAATTTTTTTTAAAAATTTTTTACGGAACATATAAATTTTTTTAATTATATCTAATTAAATAGCATTTAGGAAGCGTGACGGCAGGGGCAGTCATGCATTGGTCGAGGGTTGAAAAACACCAGAGGTTTTTGAGGGCAAGTGGTTCCGGTCTACCTGATTCACAGGATACGTACGTGTTTGACATGTGACGAGACACGCGTTTGACATGTGACGAGATTAATTTCTGCTCCTCAAGACCTCAACTCATCGCCCACGTAATCGCGGCGAGAGAGAAACGGCACTATAAATTGATTAACTAAGATATTTCAACGTAATTAGAATTATTAAATATTATTGAAATAAAATATGATAAGCCTTCTAATTAGATATAGACCTGTCATTAGAGATATTTTATTTAATATAATATATTTAATAAGATATTTTATATTTATTAAAAATTAATTCTAAAATTTATTGAAATAATCACATATAGCACCGAAATTCATAAGGATAAATCATACTGCAGGAGTATATCATGGACATTTAAGTTATCTTAATTAAGGATAATATAATTTTAATTTGTAATATAATTAAGTTTATAATGTAATCCAAATTATATATTATATCTTATAATATAGATTATAAAAATTTAACAAGTTTTTATAATATAAATTTTATTATATTATAATTTTAAAATCGTATTAAATAAAATAATTAATCTTATAATATATCTTGATTATATTACAAAGCTAATTACTCCTTATCAAATATAATTTTGGTATTAGTTTTTTATTTAATTTAAATACTAAATTAAAAAAATTAACATTAGAGGTTCACGAAATGTTTACGAATAAATATGCAAGATAATATTTCCGTATATGTTAAAACACTCTTTATCAAATTTATTATTCATTAATGATTCTGTTCTTTCACTTGTGGACACGGAACTCCAAATTTAATTATAAGAATTATTAGGATAAACTTAGAATGAACGATTTGCTAACGTGTTTTATGGTAATCTGGCAGCTTCTTTGATTAGGACTCTCTATAAATATCTAATATTAAATTTAACTTAATCATTAAATAAATTAATTATAATGTAATACAGAGATTAATTAATCAAATTAAGCTGCCGCAGGGCCGGCCCTGGGTTTCGAAGGCCCTGTACAAAAAAAAATCTTTATATTTATAAAAAATAACAAAATGATGTTATAAAAAAATTCATTAACATAGAGGAAGAAAATGTTTACTTGAGTATTTTTTGATATTTTTTTAAAAAATACATAATGTTTTAAAATTTATATTTATATTTTTTTAATTTAATTTTGATATTATTTTATTAGTATTAAAGATCATATCATTTTAATTAATTTTCTTTGAGTGAATTCATATTTATTATATTATATATTACTTAAAAAATTTAAAAATTTTTAAAAAAGAGGGCCCCACCTGAGGTGGGGCCCTGTGCACCGGCCCCAGGTTGACCACCCTGGGGCCGGCTCTGAGCTGCCGACAATAATATTAATAACTAATTTAGTTTTTTATTAGTTAATGTTAATTCGGCATTTTACCAAAGGGCGTATCCAAGAATTGGTATTTACCAAAAGACATATCATGGTTTCATTGTTATCAAAGGGCACACTTATTTTATTGAACTTCCTCTTATACCCCTTTCACCAAGTACTGCAAGTCTTTCTTTTTCTCTTTCTCTTTCTCAATAACGAATTCCAATACATCCGTAAAGAAATGTTCCTTTATATTGTGATTTTTATATTATGGGAACCTTTCTCAAAATAAAAAAATATATTCTGAAAATAAAAGAGATGTTCCTTACATAAGGTAGTCTTTCTCAGCGATTTTCATTGTGATTTCAAAATATAAAGAGATATTTCTTTACGTTTCAGGTCTACGTAAAAAAACCTATCATAATACATGATTTCAGGCCGACGCAGGGCCTGAAATCATTTGATTTCAGACCTGAGCAGGGAGGGCCTGAAATCCCTGCATGGGCCTAATGGGTCTAAATCAAAGATTTAAGGTCTGCATCATTCTGTAAAATTAATAAATATAAAAAAATAATTAAGAGATACAATAATATATATTGATCAGAAAAATTAATATATATTCATCAGCAATATATAATTAAGTGTGTTATTGTTTCAGCCATATATAGATTTCAATAATATATTGATCAGCAATATATAGATTTCAGGCCTTACGTAAGGAACATTTAATTCTCAACGATTTTTATTGTGATTTCAGAAATATAAAGAAATGTTTCTTTATGTTTCAGACCTACATAAAAAAACCTATCATAAAACATGATTTCAGGCCGACGCAGGGCCTGAAATCATTTGATTTCAGGCCCTGAGCAGGGAGGGCCTGAAATCTTTGATTTCAGGCACTGCATGGGTCTGAAATCAATGATTTCAGGTCTGCATCGTTCTGTAAAATTAATAAATATAAAAAAATAATTAAGAGAGATAATAATATATATTGATCAGAAAAATTAATATATATTGATCAGCAAAATTATGTTGGTGTCCAAATTTCTAATGATTATAAATTATGTTGCAATATGAGTTTTTTTGGTCTATCAGTGGGTTTCCACCAAAACCCACTGATGGACTTAGGATATTTGGATTTCTCAAAACCCAGTATCAATAGTTAGAGTTGAGCTAGGAGATGGTATTTTTGGTGTCCAAACTTCTAATGATTATAAATTATGTTGCAATAGGAGTTTTTTAGGTCTATCAGTGAGTTTTCACTAAACCCACTGATGGACCTAGGATATTTGGATTTCTCAAAACCTAATACCAAAAAACTCCTATTGTAACATTATTTATAATCATTAGAAGTTTGGACACCAAAAATATCATCTCCTAGCTCAAATTTAACAATTGATATTGGTTTTGAGAAATCCAAATATCCTAGATCCATCAGTGGGTTTTGGTGAATACCCATTGATAGACCTAAAAACTCCTATTGCAACATAATTTATAATCATTAGAAGTTTGGACACCAAAAATACCATCTCCTAGCTCAACTCTAACTATTGATACTGGGTTTTGAGAAATCTAAATATCCAAGGTCCATCAGTGGGTTTTGGTGAAAACCCACTAATAGATCTAAAAAATTTATATTACAACATAATTTATAATTATTAGAAATTTAGACACCAACATAATTTTGTTGATCAATATATATTAATTTTTCTGATCAATATATATTATTATCTCTCTTAATTATTTTTTTATATTTATTAATTTTACAGAACGATGCAGGGCCTAAAATCTTTGATTTCAGGCCTATGCAGGGCCTGAAATCAAAGATTTCAGGCCCTTCCTGCTCAGGGCTTGAAATCAAATGATTTCAGACCCTACGTCGACCTGAAATCATGTGTTATGATAGGTTTTTTTATGTAGGTCTAAAACGTAAAGAAACATCTCTTTATATTTCTGAAATCACAATAAAAATCACTGAGAATTAAGTGTTCCTTACGTAAGGCCTGAAATCTATATATTGCTGATCAATATATTGTTGAAATCTATATATTGCTGAAACAATAACACACTTAATTATATATTGTTGATCAATATATATTAATTTTTCTGATCAATATATATTATTATCTCTTAATTATTTTTTTATATTTATTAATTTTACAGAACGATGCAGGGCCTGAAATCAAAGATTTCAGACCCTCTGCTCAAATGATTTCAGGCCCTGCGTCGGTCTGAAATCATGTGTTATGATATGTTTTTTTATGTAGGAATGAAACGTAAAGAAACATCTCTTTATATTTCTGAAATCACAATAAAAATCACTGAGAATTAATTGTTCCTTACGTAAGGCCTGAAATCTATATATTGTTGATCAATATATTGCTGAAATCTATATATTGCTGAAACAATAACACACTTAATTATATATTGCTGATCAATATATATTAATTTTTCTGATCAATATATATTATTATCTCTCTTAATTATTTTTTTATATTTATTAATTTTACAGAACGATGCAGGACCTGAAATCTTTGATTTCAGGCTTATGTAGGGCCTGAAATCAAATGATTTCAGACCCTGCGTCGACCTGAAATCATGTGTTATGATAGGATTTTTTACGTAGGTCTGAAACGTAAAAAACATCTCTTTATATTTCTGAAATCACAATAAAAATCGCTGAGAAAGACTACCTTACGTAAGGAACATCTCTTTTATTTTCAGAATATATTTTTTTGTTTTGAGAAAGGTTCCCATAATATAAAAATCACAATATAAACGAACATCTCTTTACGGATGTCTCAGAATTCGTTATTGAGAAAGAAAAAGAGAAAGAGAAAGGCATGTAATACTTGGCGGGAGGGGTATAAGAGGTAGTTCACTAAAATAAGTGCGACCTTTGGTAATAATGAAACCATGGTACGCCTTTTGGTAAATATCAATTCTTAGGTACGCCTTTTTGGTAAAAAGCCGATGTTAATTTTATGCATAGATGTAATTTACTTTAATTTGTTTGCTATTCATTCCATTAGTTTATTAGTTAGTTAAAATTTGTTAGATTGCTTAAATTCAATATATAGGTATGTACTTAATTGAGTTAATTTGTGTTTAACCATGTTTTATGTCAGTCAAGTTTATATGCAATAGAAATGCTTTAATTATAATCCCCGGGCACAAGCAGCGGTAAGAGACATGACAATTAACCCATGCAATGAGAGGGTTATATTCTCTTGCAGGATATATAATAAGTTCGCGGTGCTCGAATTATTAATGATGTTGCATCGCCACGTTAGGAGAAAGGTCTTCGATGGGCAAACCAGGAGGAAGGTCATCCTCTGGAATTAGTTGTGCTGACCATCTAGATATATTGATTAACACAAAAATGCTTTAATTATAACATAGAGTCAACCTTCTAATTAAGCTTCTCTTGTGTAAAAAACTAAAAAATTTGGCTCTAGGACATAGCCAAGTTGATTACCACATGACAAATTTACAGAATTTAGTGTTAGTATTAGCCCTAAAACAAATTATGAGATGATTAATTAGAAATTTTTTATATCATATTTTATTAATAAAAGATAAAGTTTATGGTTATTATATTTACTTCATATAGGTGTCAAATGAATAAATATAATAATATTCTTGGGTATTAGGTTCTAATCTATGTTATATTAATTGGTTGAATTGATAGTGAGATGATGTAGATATATATAGAATACTATTCTTAATTATTCCTAGTAAAACATTAATATACAATAACAATATTAATACGTTGAGACTTGTATATAGATCAATTGATAACTTAATCTCACAAGTCATGAATATAAAATATCAAATGACACATGGGTATGTATTAGTATGTACTGAATTGACTCAGCATGAGAAGATTTCATGGATCGTTATATGAGTGTTATAAATTTTCTTATAGTGACTATTGGTATGAATGGTTCTTAGACCTCAAGTCATTACGGTTTCCTATATAAGGAGTTGTATACTTTGATATAAGTAAACGTCACCCGTAACTGGTGGATTATTAAGTCGATTACTAGGTATGCAACAAATTATGCGGAGGGATGTGAGTGATGTAAATGAGATATATCCATTCCATATGACGGAGTGATATTTGTGAGCCCCTTAGTCGAGTAGAACTATTAAAATGCATGATCATGCTAAAATGAGTCAATATGAGATATTGAGTTTATTTAGTTGAGTGAGACTACTTGAGCATTAAGAAACATATAGATTGATACAAGGATGGCATGACTTGTGCCTCATTGATCAATCTAGATATCAAAGATAAAAGGACAAAGTAGTATAAGGTAATAGACACAGAAAGGTTAGGTCAAATCTCGACATTCTCGTCACTTGGGTAGCAATGATGCATTGCTAAATGTTGCTCATTACTTATGTATTTAATGTAATTAGATACAATGCCAACGTTACGAAAGTCTATTCTATTACACACAAAGAACATGTTTCGGAGATACGTTGATTTTAGTTTTACTAAAATGTGGTGAAGTCTAATTTGAAATTGGATTAATTGAGTTAGACTAAAATGAATTCAATTGAACTATGAGATTGAGTCTAATTCGAGTTAAACTCATTTGGATTAAACTCAACTACCTAAGAGGGTTGATGCTCATTATAAGAGTTTAATAAAGCATTATTAACAAGAGAAGACTAAAAGACAATGACTCTTGATATATATTGGATGAATATCAAAACCCCCTTATTCATTTTGGAAATGAATGTGGTTAATAGAGCATTGATGGAAAGGGAAGACCAAGAGGCAATGACTTTTGGTATTCATTGGATGAATACAAAAGCCTCTCGTTCATTTTGAAATGAAGGCTTCTAGAGTCTTCTTCATCCTCTCCTAGCCTTGAGTGATTTTTCTCATCCCCTCTCTTGGTCGAAAATCCTTTTGTGGATCTTGGCTTGCTTGTGATCGAACCATCCCAAGTTGCTAGCACTGTTGGTGTAGGGTGCACTACAGTTGAACCTATGTTTTGATGTTAACAAAGGTTCACAGTTAAGTCTTGTTACTATCTGATGTATTGATCTAGTGTACAGGAATATTACCTCAGTGAAGTCTTAGTAGGTCTGGAGGACCCGATTCTAGGCAGGAAGTTTTGGCAGATCATGGAAACTAGGCAGGAAGTCCAGATGGGTGGATATCTGGCAGAAAGTCTCGGTAGATCTGGAGGATTCGATATCGAGCAAGTGGAAGTCTTGGTGAGCCAATCTAATGCCAAGCTGAAATCCAGATAGGTCTGATAGACCCGATGTCTAATAGGTGAGTGAGATAAGCTTTTGGAGGAGAGAGATATGAGGTCGTGTCCCTCCAGGATAGCCTTAGGGTGATGATTCAACTGGAGAAACCTACGGAGGTTTCTAAGTTGAGATCAGGATAGTTATAACTATCGATTACTCATACATTTATCTGTACTAACCTCTATTTTGCAGGGTCATTTGCCTTATATATTATTGTGTCAACACTCTTATGCAGGAATTCAGTTGACTATCGAATCAGTCGACTGATCACTAAATCAGTCAATTGATCAAGTTTGAGTAGACTATCGCCAAGCTGAATACAACATGTTTTCAAAGTTATCCGTCGACGGATCAAGGGATCAGTCAACGGATCCATATATGGAATGGTGTGGGTACACAATTGGAAAGATCCCTATCTGTTGACCCATCAGGGTGGGTTCGGTCGATGGACTCATTTAATGTTGCGACATCCTAGCATAGCAAAGAAGGAAGGGTACGAATGTCCGTCGACTGATTAGAGAGTTCGTTGATCGATCTTATCAGTCGACGGAACGCTTTTTCAGTCGACAGATCGAGGCCTATATAAGGAGCTCGAGACCAGCTTCAACATAAGTTTTTCTGATTCACTCCTACACGCCCTACTCTTGCTTTCCGCATCAACAAACTGCTCATACTCCGCTGGTACGACGCCGAGAAGCACTCTGACATACTACTATCACTTTACATCTTCTTGTCAGTATATTTATTCTTTTTGTTATACTTGTACTTACATCTCAAAGAGGAGATAACAGGGTGTTTCTAATCTCCTCTATATTTTGTACGACAATATTTTCTCTGAAAGATTTTTGGAGAAAGATTTTTAGTGGATTGCCCATCGAAAGTGATCGAGTACTGCGGGCCTTGGAGTAAGAGTCGCCGAAGGCTTTGAACCAAGTAAAAAGAAAAATGTCTCCTTTCTTTTTCTGTTACTTTATTCTCTTTTTATTATAAGTGTTGAGAATAGAAAATTTTTGAAAGATCGAGATTTATCCCCCTCCCCTCCCCCGTCCTTCTCTCTATCTCCTACGATCCTACAACCACAACTAAGGTGGTCCTTTTTTGTTTGGTTTTGCCCCCACGGCCTTAGCTGGAGTGGTTAGTGCATAGAAGCTTGCCACTTGAGAGCGTGGGTTTGAACCTCAGGGTAGTAAGGGTGTAATTCCTTGGTTCCTGTATACCTCTTCCCACTGTGCACTAGCTTCTTCAGTCACCATGGTTAACCTCCTTCGTGTTGGTTCTGGGGCGGACTGGCGGGGGCACTGGGGGCGAGCGAATCGCCTTTTTTTCCACAACTAAAGTGGTTCTTCTCCGAGATCGAGTTCGTGTGATGAACGAGACATGTTTGTGTGGATACTACTAGAGGCATGACCACTCTGATCGTGTGGAGATCCATCGAACCAAGTTGCTGTCGGGATTACGCTAAGGGCATGCAACAAAGGTAACCAATCTTATCAACGATGTATGATTACTTTTGCATGGATCACTAGGAAGGGATCATTTTTCCACTGCACAATTAAATTATTATTTTGCATAAGATCCCTACATCTAGTAAGTGTCAAATCCTGACTGATCGGGATGAGTAGCCCAAGGTGAACACGTGGTGCGAGAAGGCTGTGTGCCATGGCTAGGAGGGAGAGAAGTGCTTGAGAGAGTCCCCGAGATCAACTCGAGGGGGGGGGGGGGGGGAATCGTCTGAGATCAACTCGGGAGAAAAAGGCTCGATATCAGCTCAGGCAAAGAGTGCCCGAGACCAGCTCGAGTCGGGGTTCCCGAGATCACCTTAGGAGAAGTGTACCCGGGACCGACTCGGGCACTGAGAGTTCCTGAGCTCAACTCAGAGAGCGGAGCCGAGACCAGTTCAGGAGAGAGAGGATGGATGTGGAGAAGTTTATCATTAACAATGATAATGACACATTTAATACAGACCACGACCGTCTCAAGCGTCTCCTCCCTGAATAAGAATATTGGCCAGCAGTTATGACCCGCAACACATGATTTAATGTGCGTGGCAGTCGTTACCAGTAGCCCCCAGTGAACGACAGCTAGCAGGCAACTACAAATCATGAGACGTGGGAACAGGGGAGACGATTTCAGTAACGTGGGAGCATCTGGAGGAAGAAAGCAACAATTATATAAAATGCTTTGGCCCCTAGGTAAGGGGGAATCTTCTGAACTCAACTAATTTATTCTTCTTGCTTCTTCTCTATCTTTGAGTACTTTCCGACTTGAGCGTCGGAGAGGACTCTGTCGGAACTCCTTCTGGTGTATCCTTGCAACACTCATGTTAACCTCGCAGGCGTGGGCATCCACCTTCGTCATCGCTCAAGGCTACACCACAGTGACCTGTCGTCCACGTCGTTCACTTCCGGAACAAGTTTAGCTTCGTCTACGAGAAAGAAGATTGACTACCAAAAGGAACATTGTGATAGAAGAATCAGAAGGACAGCCAATAATTTTGATGCAGGAGGAACTAGACTACCTAATCGCCAATGCCATTCGAGGGGCACTGAAGCAACATCAAATTGAGCAAGCTGCTTCTCAACGGGCGGTGTCGGTACAGGCAACACCCTGAGAGCATCAACCTCATACGTTCGAAATCGAAGATCCATATCACCTCCGGGGGTGCCCGTGAATACGACCCTAGGGCATCGACGGGACTCCATTGGAGAGATGGAGAAAGCAAATATGACCACTTCCATCGTTTTGCGTCAAGAAGAGGGACAAGGAAAGTGTGAACCTGCTAAGGTTCTCCCGAAGTATGCATCTTCGCCATTTGTTTGGGACATTATAGATGATCCAATGCCCAAGCAATTCTGAGGTCTCAGAATTGTTGATTATGATGGAAAAACAGATCCCGAGGATCATATTTGTAAGTTTAAGAACGCGGTTCTATTGCACCAATATACAAATGATGTAAACTGTTGAGTGTTCTTGAACACGTTGTCGGGAGCACCGCAGAGATGGTTCCAGAGGTTGCCACGAGATTCTATAAACTCCTTTCTGAAGTTTAAAACTGTTTTCTTACATCACTTTGCCAGTAGACGGCGATATCAGAAGACAACGCTGAATTTCTTCACCCTAAAGCAGAAAAGTAAGGAGCCGCTGAAGAACTATATCCCACGATTCAATCAGGTAGCGCAAGATGAGTCGAGCGCTACTTTAGAGATTCTTGTTAGCACCTTTACACAAGGATTCGCTGAAGGAGATTTCTTCCGGTCTCTCATGAAGAGGCCACCGACCAGTTTCGATGATTTATTGGGGTAGTTGGTCAAGCACGTCAATGTTGAGGAAGTGCAGCATGCCCGCCAAAAGGTTTCGGCAGGAACCCCTATCAAAATCTCGATATGATCCGAGAGGAAGGAACCATCTACTCCTGCCCGGGTATAGAATTCTCGCTCAGGCAAAAGTCACTAGGACCACAAGAAGAAGCTAGTGGAAACAGTGGACACTGAGGGACCAACACCATCTGAGAAGTACTGTGACTTTCATGGCAGTATCATGCACTCAACTGAGGATTGCTACACTTTGAAGAGGAGGAGATACAATGACGCAGATGCTAATCCACGCAAGATGTGGAGCAACTTGGGGTATTGACGAAGATCCCCTCGCCGAAGCTGATCTCTTAGGCGACGATAATTGGGGGAGGAGGAACTCAGGAGGTGGGCTCAAGCGCTTTTCAGAGGGAGATCCAAGGAGGCCTCACCTCGCCGATCTACCTCACCAGAGCGAGACCCCGAGAAGGGCAAAGCTCCAACCCGAGGACCTCTGTCAGGTTATGTCGGAATGATCTCAGGAGGCCCGATCAATGGGGACTCACACTGGATGAGGAAGTCTCATACGCATTGGTTGAAAAACTACGCCATCGGGATGAGTAAAAAGAGGAGCACAGGGCCGGTCATCTCCTTCGGTCATGTCGATCTGGAGGATGTTGAAGCTCCCCATGAAGATGCATTGGTAATTCTTTCTCACATAACTAATTATGAGGTTAAACACATTTTCATGGATTTTTAGGAAGCTTCATCAATATCCTGTACAAGGCGACGCTGGATCAGATGCAAGTAGATGAGGGTGAGTCGTGCCTGTCTCAACATCGTTGTTCGGCTTCACTAGGCATCGGATGCAGCCGCTAGGACAGATCTTGTTGTCCCTGTCCATTGGGGACGATATCTTACAGAGGACGAGAAGAACTCCCTTCATGGGGTGGATGCCCCAACATCATATAATGTCATTTTGAGGAGACTAGTCCTCAGCTTATTCCAAGCTATGGTCTCGATATACCACTAGAAGATCAAATTTCTGGTGGGGGACCAAGTAGTTGAGGTCAAGGGGGATCAGGGATTCTCCAAACTCAAGTAAGATTATTTTCAAAAGTGATTCCATAAAAAAGATAAGTTTTTGAAAGTGATTTTTATGAAAAAAAATGACTTTAAAATGATAGTATTTTAAAGAGAAAATACTTAGGGGGCGTTTGGTAGGCTTGTTTTCCATTTTCATTTTCTATAGAAAATGCGATTTTCTAGAAAACGTGTTTGGTTTGCATTTTCCAGCCTTGTTTTCCAGAAAAAGATATAACGTTTTCTGGAAAACTAGAGAATGAAAGAAAGTCATTTTTCAGAAAATGAGAAAATGCGGTTTTTTGAAAAATGAAAATAGAAAATGGAGCAAACCAAACGTTTATGAAAACATTTTGAAAAAGATTCTGAAAATACAGTGTATGAAAACATTTTGAAATATTCAATAATTCTTTTAATTTGACCTCCCCCTAAACTTGGCATAGTCCTCGGAAACTTGTTGACTACAAGTAATCTTCCTCTGAGTCTTAGGATTTGATTCAGATCAAAAGAATTATCTAATAATTAAAAATTGTTAGAAAATAGAATTACTTTCTTTTGACTTAGACTCCCCCTAAATCTGACACAATCCTGGGAGTTCTTGTAGATCAAGAAGAAAACTCCCTATGTGTATTTAGGGTTTATCAAAATCAAAAGAGTAATTTAAAATAATTTTGGACCGATATTTTGAAATGATAGTATGATAATTTTCAAAGAATTAATTTTTGAAAGAATGGAATATAATACGTTTTAAAAACATTTTCCGAAAACATATTTTGAGATGATAATAATTTTTAAAGCATAAGAATTTTCGAAACATATTTATTTTTGAATTAACAAAAAACTCCCCCTAAACTCGACACCGTCTGACTCTATCTAAGTGCCTTAAGGGACTTTAGTATTGACCTAAAAGGCTTGTGTTTAATTGTGTATGTCAAACAATTTTTCGAAAAGATATAATTTTGAAAATGTATATATAAGCAATCAGGTAAGCATGAAATCCATAAAAACATTATTATGTTAAAACATTATTTTGAAAATAGATTTTTAGAAAAATATCCTAAGAATTTTGGAAAACATTTTTGAAAAGTATTTTTCAATTTATTAGTCCTTAACATCTCACCCATTCTAAATGTCTCGGTACAATCAAGCATGGTTGCCTTATGGGTGTGTTGTGAGATGCTTGAATAATTTTTCTTTAAATTAATGTTAAATCTAAGATTTAATTAAAACTTGTGTTAGATTCAAATTTATCAAATAGTAATTTAAAAATGAGTTTCGATAATTGACTTCCAGGTCTTGGCGAGGCACAGAGGCCTTCTTTTGGTCGTAGCCTTATTGGAGCAACAACCCTTTCCTTAACAAAGCCTTTTACCGAAAGTTCATTTTCAAATTACTTCTTGAGAAATTTTGGTATAACTAGCTTAGGTATTGGATCGGTTGCTTCGACTAATTCCACCAGACTAAACAGACCAAGTAGGGTACGCCTTACCCTACTTGACCCTTTTAGAAGAGCTTCCCTAACGTACTATCATCTCACCTCCACCTAATACTATGTTGTTCAAGTTTCAAGTAAGTCTTTTTGTCCTTAACTAACCGTTCTAAATCATGTAGAAATTTAAACATAAATGTCATGACGTATATTTTAAAAAAATAGCAAATGCATGAGCATGACATTTATGCATGATTCAATCAAGTCAAGACATTTTAATTAAGTTTCTAATAATGTATCAAATTCTCGATTTGATACATATAGTGTGAACCAGCGAATATGCCAACCCACTTTAACATATTTAATTTTATTAAATTGATTGTTGCAGTTGGGTAAGATTTTATTTAGTTTGAGTTTAAGTTATTAAGATTTAATTAGAGGTTAAACTTATTTAAGGATTAATTAGAGAATTAATTAGATTTAAGTTAACTAAGGATTAATTGAAGTTAAATTAATTAAGAATTGTTTGGATTTAAATTAATTAAGGATTAATTGGATTAATTAAGCATTACTTGTTTTACGTTAATTAAGAATTAATTGGATTTAAGTTAATTAAGAATTAATTGGAGTTAATTAATTGGAGTTAAGTTAATTAAGAATTAATTGAAATTTAATTAAGGTTTAATTGTTGAGAATTAATAGTTAATTTGGGTTTAATTTAAGTTGTTAAAGATTAATTAGGATTAATTAAAGTTAAAATAATTAAGGATTAATTTAAGGTAAAAATTAAGGATTAAATTAAGGTTAAAATTAATTAAGATTTAATTAAGGTTGTTAAGATTTAATTTGATTTAAGTTTCAAAATTTCTGGGTTAGTTAATAGTTGTGGGTTTAATTGCATCATTTTCATTATTTCAAAAATGTCTGATTTATCTACTATTTCTTCTTCATTTAATTTTTCAAGCTTTTCTAACACTTCTGCTTTGTTTGAATTTTTGTAGATTTTATTAACTGTAGCCTTAATTCTAGAAAATTCATCTTCCTCCTCATCTTCATCATCAAGGTCATATTCTTCTATATCTTCACAGTAAGTAGAGTAATTTTCAGGATTGTTAATTAATGTTTCATAATTAATATCCAAGAAGTTATCTGAATTAACCAGGAAATCAATATTAATTAAATCTTCATTCTCATATACAGAAGTTTCTAGATTATCAGAATTATCTTCAGATAAAATATTAGAATTAATAATAAATTTATCATTATCCTCAGAAATATCTTTTATATACTCAGAAAAATCTTCAGAATTATCTTTGATATCATCATTATCCTTAGAACTATCTTTAATATCCTCAGAAAAATCTTCAGAATTATCTTTAATATCATCTGAATTATCTTTAATTATCAGAAAAATTATTAGAATTAATTCTAAAAATTATTGCATTGATATTAAAGGTTAAAAGGTTAATTTTTGATATTTTAATATTATCTACATTTGGTAATTGGTTATGCAAAATATTAATTTGACTATACAAAAAGTCTAATTTTTCAGAAAAATTATCTAACTTATCTAAATTATCATATGACTGTGCAGGAATTTGAAAATATTTACAAACATAAACTTTTCGTACATTGGACGAACACCAATTCTTGTAGTGTCTGTGCTTTTGACATTTGAAGCACTTGATTTGACTCTTGTCCCTCCGGACTCCGGGCGCTGGTACCTCCTTTGCCGTCGGTGGTGAAGATCGAGTCTTGCGAGTAGGACACTGATTTTTATAGTGCCCTCTCTCCCTGCACTTGAAACATGTAATATGAAATTTGAAAATTAACATACTTAAAAAAATATATACCTGATTCACCCTAGGGCTCTCCCTCAACTCCTGGCGTCTTTGCTCCATCGGCGGTTAGTCCGGTGAAGAGCTACCAGGTTCTGATACCACTTGTGGGGACCGGTGCCGTCGATAGAGGGGGGTGAATATCGACTCGTTAAAATCTTTCGAGAATCTCATCTTTCGATCGTTCGTTCTAGATACAGAGTTAGTAGCACAACGGAAAATAGAAAAGAACGAAAAATGAAAGATACTCGTACCACGCGGGATTTACTTGGTTCCCAACCCCCTAGGGTCAGTACGTCCAAGGTCTAAGCACGGAAAACGCCCGTCCACTAATGGTCTCCTTTTCGGACTTTCTGGAGGCGGAGAAACTTGTCTTACAGTTGAGTTACAATCACAAGATATAACTGAAAATTAACTTTGCAAAATAAAATCAAACCAAATGAAACGTTGAAGACTTGGCCGATCTGGAACTCCAAAGTGTCGCGCACTTCCTCCTGGAGCCTCCTTGGTCGCAGAGCTTCGTCTTTAGCGCTTTATCGTCACTCAGAATGCTTAGAATAAAGTCAAGATTGATCTTTCGAGTTGAGGGGTTAAACCCCTTTATATAGCTTCAGCTCGAGCGCCCAAGAGCCTCTGAGGCGCCTTAGTTGCGGTCAAATTTCCATCCAAATCGCGAACTTCGCGAAGCTACCAAATGACCCAGTCTTGGGAGCCTGGGAGCATGTTGGGCGCCTGATTCATCCAGGGCGCCTGGATGCTGTTAGATCGTGACCCAAGCTAGAGGGGGGAGGGGGGGTGAATAGCTTTCGTCGATTTTCTTCTTCCTACACGTATTAGCTAGCGCAAGCGAAAAACTAAACAATAAACTAAACAATGCTAATATGTTACCGTTTACGTGGTTTGGAGATGACGCTCCTACTCCACGGTTGTCCGTAAGGTGGATGATCTCTTGATCCTTTGGTGGATCACTCCCCGGATGCCCTCTGGCTAGCTCATGTAGCTCCTTGTGGGTGGAGAAACCTCGCCTCAAACCCGGAAACACTTTTGAGCACCAAAGACTACTAATGAGCTCTAACTAAGCTCATTTCGTCAAGAGCTCACAGCCCAAACCAGTTCTCTTAAATAGAACTCAAAGCTGAAACCAGCCGCTACCAGTCGACTGCCCCCAGGGCAATCGACTGATCCCACTTGAATTCGATCGTTGCAAGCCCAATGTTCGAATACTAGCTGCTACCAGTCGACTGCCCCCATAGCAATCGACTGATTTTTCTGCCCCTTTTATCAGTCGACTGCCTGATACTCAGTCGACTGCTACCTAGGTTCTTTCCTTCCCGAGTACAATTCTCTCAGCACTCGACCCCTAGGATTTCCCAAGTATATTCCCTCAGCACTCAACCCCTCACAACTCAGCTGACTCTTCACCAGCAGCCTCGACTGTTGCCTTCATGCCCTCTTCGTCTTTGGCCCTCGTCCCTCAGATGTGCACACAAGCCTTCAGCTTGCCTCCATGCCATCCTTCACGTAGGCCTCAAAGTCCGCATCCCTCGGCTCATCGTCCCTGCTATCCATGGTCCCTCGGGTGCACACAAGCCCACGGCTTGCCTCCATGCCACCCTTCATCGTACCTGAAGCTGTCCAGCTAAGTTCATGTGTATCCTGCAAGACCTGCACACTCCAATACACATATCAAAACACAAGGGTAAACCAAATTAAACCCTTTGCTCAAACATCAAAACACATGGTCACTCTGGACCATAGATTGCCCCAATAAATGCTTGGGGGCACCCTGGTTCAATGGGGGCACCCTAGAGCAGCTTTCCAGCTATTTTGTGTGTTTGTTTGCCTACATTGCCTCTAATTCTAGGTACCTGCAAGATATACAAACATAAGACAAGCACATATATATTATTAGCCTTAATGAATGGTTCTTACTTTGGGTTTCCCGCGAAACCCTATGTCGAACCGACGCCTATGTTCCCTTCCCGAGGAACGCGCCTTAGGCCTACTCCTCTTAGGAGAAGGTTGTCACCCGGCCCATTGATGGTTGCCCAATACTAGTGTCACGATGAGCACTCAAATTTAGATATTTATAAACTGAAAACCCTTGGCTAAAAAAGTTAAAATGTAGAATAGGGGCCTCAGGTCATATTTTTCCAAGGACTAGTTGAATGAATGTTTAACTCGAGCTTGCAAGTTATTTGTCGTTTGATGATTTTGGGTTTTCTAATAAAATGGGGTTTTTGCGATAAGAGAGTAACAATATGAAATATAATAGAATGAACTTAGCTAAAGCATGGAAAGAATTAGGAAATTGCAAGAAATACTCTTAACCTATTTGAAAACCAAGCGATTCGATTGCAAACTATTGAAATGAAATTTAAGAACTAAACTTCAATGCAGGAAATAAATTGCAAGGAATTGAAAGCTAGAACAAGACAATTCTTAGAAACTTGAGTTGAAATGTAATTGGAGCAAACTATAGCAATGAAAAGAAAACAAGTGCTTGGAACAAAATTATCCTAATTAGAACATCAAATCAGTTCCTAATCAAAACTTCCCTTTGCCGTCACATAAAGGTTGAGCTATGAACCCCCTAGCTCAAAAACCATCGAAGAAAGACTCCCGAGTTCAGCTTGCTGCGAGTTGTCCTTCCTGATCGGTCAACTGACCGATCATGTCCTCTTCTGATCGGTCACGGGACAGATCAGAGAACCCTCTGTCAGGTCACGCGATCGGTCAGTAGCTGCAACGCTACCACCAAACATCTTCTTCTTGATGCGCTGACTCGCGATCGAGCTCGAACACCTTCAGATCAGTTTGGAGAACCCCTCCGAACGATCCTTCAGCTTCGGTCGATGGAGATCGACGGTCAATCGTAAGCGATCAGTGGAATGGACTCCGGGCGAAACCCTCCTCCTGGACTCCTTCAGCTGCGAGAATAGTTAGCAAACAAAACTTGAAATCTTACCTCCGCGATCTGAAAACTTGAGATGAAGTAGATCTAATGTGGCCGCGCGATCTAAGGAAGAAAACGATGAAGAAATGACAAAGAACACGGAAGAACAACTACTCTGCGATGACGCGACGACCAGCAGAAGAGGGAGAAGTTTCTGATTTAAATTCCCATTTGAAAATATGGACGACTGTGATTGTTTCGATCTCATCCAACGGTTAGATCAAGTCCGATCTGAACCAAACCTTACAGATCTTGATCAATGGCTCTGATCTACTTCTCCTTAGCTCGGATCAATCAGATCTGCGGCAGATGGCTCAGATCTTCCCTTCTCTTGAATGAATGGTCTAGATCATTTTGAGCTTGATCGAACAGTCAGATTGCTTCTGATTTGGATGAAATTTTCAGATCTTGATATGTGATCATGATTGACTCTATCTTGAACTCAGATTGATCAGAAATTGACCGATGACTCAGATCTAGCTGTTTCTTGATCGGACGGCCCATATTAATCCGATGCTTGATCTCCTTGATCAGGATCCAATTCTGGCTCAAGTTTGACCAAATCTGATCTAGGTCCATGATCCTTCAAAGCCTACAAAAAAATAGATTCAAATTTAATGCCCAAAATTCAAATACAAAGATTTGAATAAAAAATCTAAAATAGAGACAATCCATGAAACCTAATATAAATGCAAACTTAAGCATATAAAAGTGGATCAAAACATGATTTGAGAGCCTAATTTAATCAACAAAATGGTAGTTATAAACTCCCCCACACTTACTCTTGGGCGTCTCGCACAAGCCAACTAGTTAACCTAAGATGTATCCTCCTAGATTAGTCTCAATCATAGTTAGAAGCAATTGAAAGGAAATTACCTAGGGTTGTCAATTCTCAAAAATCTAAACTCAATGGATTAGTATATTGTCCTTAAATCAACAACTTAGCATACTTCATCCTTCATGACTAATTGAGGTGAATTAAACTCAAAAAACCTTGCAAGGGAAGTTTCAAAGTGGCTCTCTTCCTAAGTTCTATATTTTTTGATAAAAGTGGAGCTCACTCAAACACAACATGGTTCTTGCACTACCATAGGCTTGCTTATTATCTACTCTCCACCATCATTCTTGACTTGGATCCACATCTACAAAAGCTTATTAGAATATGTTAAAGAAGATATATGAATGATAGAAATGAAATAGAAGTTTAATGAATTTTGATACTAAAAATTATGATAACGAAAGGAGAGAAATATAACATGATAAAGAAATATGGTAAAGAAATATGACATGATAAGAAAATTTGGAAAAAGTAGAGAAAGTGGAAGACTTGGATATCAAAAATGTTCCTAATGCACTTTGACCTTTTCTTCGTGTATTATTTTGTATGTATCAGAGTTGTAGTGGAGTAGGGATTGTATAGTGCCTCTGGTTTGGGTGGAAACAATGCTGAAATGAAGTGTACCCAGGTTTTGTTGTGTGCCAGCCTCCATTGATCGGTCAAGGGACCGATCAGACACTGCCTGATCGGTTTGGAGATCGACTGGACTGATACTGATCGATCTGGCTTCACTCTGATCGGTTATGTGATCGGTCTGTGATAGTCCTGATCGGTCTAGAGACCGATCAGGTGATGATCAGTAGCTGAAACTGCATAAAACCTGGAACTGATTCCTGCCTGATTTCTCTCCTTCTCAATCAGTAGCTGACTCTTCCAATTCAACTATCATTTTCGATCACTTCTTGCAATTTAGAGGCTTAATCCAACTCCATATTTCACTTCATTCTCATTTTATTTTTTTCTTTTCTTCTCTTTTGTTTTTCAGCTGCTCTTCCTGTTTTGTTTGCAGCTAAGTTCTTTTTCTGTTTTTTTTTCAGTTTCAATTCAGAAATTTCCCTCCATACACTGCCACATTGCTTCAATTTCAGACTTTGCAGCTTGTAGATTGCCAAAGCTGGTCCAAATTTGGAGCTTCAATTTTCAGATTCAATTAAAGAGGAATTGGCACCTTCACTTCCTAAAGTCACTGTTTTTCTTTCTTCTTCTCTTTTTTTTTATTTTTATTTTTTTTTCAATTTGCCTCATAGAACTTGAAACATCAAATTATATCCAAGAAATTAGATGTTCCACATGTAGCCTTCACTAGCCACTTCTTGCAATTCATCCTTGATACAAAACTTCATTCAAGTTGGCACACTTTGGCTCAATGGTTGCCAAATGTTTCCATTATCCTCAATATTTGATAGATTCCTCAATAAAGTTCTTCAAATTGGCACCACTTTTCTAACACCCAAAACAACCAAAGCCTCCCCACACTTAAACTTTTGTCCATCTCGGGCAAAGTAACATCAAGAAACATTAAGACACCCAAGTCCAATGAAAATATTATGATGAACAGAAAAATAGGGAAAGAAAAATATAGAATAAGAGTGTATCAACAAGGAATCTTGCAAGAAATGATATGAGATAGAAAACAAAGTGATTCACCTTTATAAATGTGGTCCAATCATAGAAATATAGTTTTGAAAGAACCTAAGCAAGTTCTAGAGTACAATCACATGTGTGTATCACAACAATAAGGCCAATCCTCACTAGGTAAAAAGAAAATTCATTTCAAGTCATCAATCTAGAGTCCATAACTAAGTAGTACTCAAGCATCCAAGAATTTTCATCCATTAGCTCAAATCCTAAGTCTTGACAACCAAATTTAATTTGCTTTCAAAGGACTCTAAAATAATATAAAGGAAATCTAGATGGATACATTTATTCCTAGTCATGCAAGAAATAAAATGTCAGAGGGATAAAATGGTATCTACAATGAACCTTTATTCATTCTACACTACCTAAGCATTTATTATCAAGAACTCAGTTGAAAAGAAAAATTACTGCTTGAAAACATGAAAGTAATATTTACAATGAAGTTAAAGTGTAAGAAGAAATAACTCCCATTCAAATTGGGTAAAGAGCACGTAGCATCCATCTTGGGAGAACTATCCTCATGTATCCCTCTAGGTTATCTTCATGTCATTTTAGAGTCTCTTGAAAATAAATTAAATTTGGTTGTTAAATCTTAAGGTTTGAACTTATGGATGAAATCTTGGATACTTGAGTACTACTTGGTTTAGATTCTTAATTGATGACTTGAGATGAATTATTTTTGCCTAGTGAGAATTAGCCTTATATTTGTGACACACATATGTTATTGAACTCTAGAACTTGCTTAGGTTCTTTCAAAACCATATTTCAATGATTGGATCACATTTATAGAGGCTAATCAATTTGTTTACCTTTCCATATCAATTTTTGGCAATAATCATGTTTATTCTATTTTTCTTTCCTTATTTCCTACTCTTAACCACACTTTTCTATGGACTTGTTTGTTTGGAATGTTTCTTAATGCTACTTTACCCGAGACGGACAAAGGATTAAGTGTGGGGGAGTGACTAGTGTTTTGGGAATAGTTGGTATCAAAGAGGCATTTCATTTCAAAAAAAAAATTGTGAGGTTGACTCAAAAGGTGCCAAGTGACTTGAGTTGGTGTCAAGAATGAGCAAGAGAGATGGAAGTAATTGGAGATCTAAATTCCGTATTATTCTTTGAAGATTCAAGTAGCAAGCAATGAAGAAATCTGAAAAAAAATGGCACACAAACAAAGGAAAAAAAAATCTGCACCATTTCATACAAGCAACACCTTGTAAAGTCTAAATTTCTGTGAAGATATTTTGGGTCAGAAATGGGTTGGATCAAAGACTGGAAAGTTGAAATTATGGAAGTCAAGATCAGCAACACCTTGTAAAGTCTGAATTGAAGCTGAGAAAAAGCTGAGAAGAAGCTGAGCTAAAGTTGAAAAGTTAGAAGCCGGAAATTCTGAGCTGAATTGCAAGGATAGCTGCTGAAATGATACAAGCTAATTCCATGTAAGCTGCAAAGTGTTGAATATCTTGAAGGACTATTTGAGAATGCAGCTAAAAAAAGAAAAATCAGATTGGAATGTGGAGCTGGACAAGTGCAGAAATCTGTGCAGAAATTTGTTTACCATATCAAATTTGTTTCCATACAAGTAGTTTTGTATCAAAATTGAACTGAAATTGGGTTTTCACGAAATGAAGTGTATGAATGTATCACAAAGTGTAAGCACATCACAGCTTATCAGAACAAGAAAAAAATATGGCTGCTTGGATTTTCAGATCAGAAAAAAAAGAAGGAAGCAGTGTAGGGCAGACAAATCAGAAATTCTCAAGTGGAGCACTCAATTCTCCACCATTATGTGATGTAATGGCTGTGAAGGAAGCAGGGAACTGCAAGGATGAAGAACCTGACAATTCTAGATTCTGAGAATAGGTTGCGTGGAGATGAAACTTGAAACAGAAAAAAAAAACTGAATAAAACAGTGAGCCCAAAAAATATCAAGCTACTTACATGGGAAAAGAGCTTGGAATCTGAATATCTAGTGATTTTGGAAGTTGACAGTTCGACTGGAAGCTTAGGGCATTCTTGAAGCTGCGGAATCTGGCACAAATGGTGGAAGTTGACAGCCTATAAACCGAACAGAAAAAAAAGAGAGAGAGCTGAAAAATTCAGTTATGTTTTCAGCAGATGCAATTAATTTGGAAGCTCGCAGCAGTATTGAATTGGAGCTAGATCTAATAAGGACTTGGGAGCTGAGCACATCATGACTGAACGGAATGAAGATTAAAAATAGGAAGTAGCAGCTGACCAAGAGAGAAAAAAAAGAAAGGATCCAAATGGCACGCAATTGAAGAAGTTGGCACAATGAAGTCAAGGAAGGTTTCTTCATCCAAATCAAAGGCATTGTTCGAGTTTGATTTCACCACACTTTTTATTTCACTAAAGAACTGACAAGAGGGGCAAAGCACATTGGAAACATTCTTGAGCAACCAAGTCTCCCACTTCATCAAATTGTCTATTCTCTTGGCTTTTACTTCATTCTTACCATTTTCCATGTTTTCACTTGTTTTTGTAGATGTGGATCCTAATCATGAATAATGGTGGAGATTAGATAACAAGCAAGCCTATGGTAGTGCAAAAAGCATGTGTGTTTGAGTGAGCTCCACTTTCATCATGAAGTTAGAATTCAAGAAGAGAGCCACCAAAAATTTCCTTGAAAGGCTAGTGAGTTAAATTCATCTCAATGAGTCATGAAGGATGAAAAGGCTAAGTTGTTGATTTAAGGACAAGATACTAATCCATAGAGCTTAGATTTTTGAGAATTGACAACCTTAGGTAATTTCTTTTCATTTGCTTCTAAATTTTGCTTGAGAAAATCTAAGGGATACATACTTAGTAGTTTCGCGAGACGCTCAAGCTTAAGTGTGGGGGAGTTGATAAGTGCTATTTTATTGGTCATTTTAGTTGCTAAAATCCAAGTTTGACCCATATTTTACTTGCTTAATTGTGAATTTACCCTAGGATCTAGAAATTATTGCTATTTTGGACTTAATTGCAAATCTTTACATATTTGAAATGATTTTGCCACTAAATTGTTGACTCATTTTTGTAGGCATGAAAGGATCATAGACCTAGGGCATACTGGGTCAAACTTGAGTCGGAAGTGGACCCGGATCGAGTGATCAAGCTTCAGATTAATCTGGGTCGTCCGATTCAAAATCGGCTAGATCTAAGCCATCTGGGACCATCTGAGGCAATCCGAGCTAGGGTTAGGGCTGATCAAGCACTGAGGTCAAGATCTGAGATTTTCATCCCAATCAGAGATCATTCAACCGTTGGATCAAGCTCAGAGGGCTCTAGACTGTCCATCCAAAGATCAGGTTGATCTGGGCCATCCATTGCAAATCTGGAAGATCCGAGCTACCCCGAGGCAGATCCTGACCCTTGATCAACATCATCAAAGTTTGGTTCAGATCGGACAAAGATCAGCCGTTGGATTCATCCAAAACAATCTCAGCCGTTGAATTCAAAGTATTTAATCAACATTTCTGCACAGGGTCACGGTCGCGTCTTCGCCGCAAGCTTTCATCTTCTTCAGCATTTTTTCATCGTTTCTTCAGTTTTTCTTCAATCCAAGGGCGCGACCTCCTCAATTCCTTCACTAGATCGAGTGCTAGATCCTTGGGAAGCTGCTGCCGTGAAGATTCCAGCTCCGAATTGGCCAAAAACATAGTCGAGTGAGGGTTTCCTCGATTTTACCATTGATTGCTTCGATCATGGTTTTGTTCCATCCTTCATCCATCCGAGCTATCTGGAGGGGTTCTCTGGAGTGCTTGGTTCATCCCCACACCATTCGCGCGATTGGACAAGGCGAGATTAAAGAAATCGAATGGGATTTCAGCTTGGATCAGAGTGTGAGCTGGATTGAATCGCAGAGGCTGTTTTCCATTGATTTGTTGAGCTTAGGGGTTCGAGGCTCACCCTTGTGTGACGAGCAAGGAGTACCTGAGCTAAGGGAGTGATTGAGGATTAGTTTGCTTAGTGAATTTTTGTTTCTTTAGCTGTAATTTCAATTCTTGCACGCAATTTAGTTCTGAATTTTCTGTATCAGCTGTAGTTTACCTTTCTGAATTATTTTCTACTCTAATTAGTGTTTAAATTCTGCAAGTAGTTAGTTATATTGCTTGTTAGTGAACTCTTAGATTAAATTTCAGTTTGTTTATGCTTTAGAGCCCGCGTATCAGTTGTTCACCTTGCGTATCAGTTCAGTTTTTAGTGTATCAGCTTGTGTCCTGCTTATCAGTTTCCTTTTCTTTTGAGTTCCTGAATCGTTTATCAAGATAGCTTTAGCTTTAACTTCTGAATTTACATTTTAGTTTGTTTCGTTTACAAAGTTCTCGAAATTAATTTCTGCACTTGGTTTCTATTGATTCGTATCAGTTTATTTCTGCAAAAAACTGCAATTTCATTTCTGAAATTCGATTCCCATATCTGCCATTGAGTTCAGTTCGGCAATCCTCAGTTATTCTCTCTGAAATGGTATCAAGTGAGCTTAGTGTTAACCTCTGAATTCACTTGCAGATTGTTTAATTGCATAGCAATTGATCTCCATGTCTGAATTTGATTTTCAATATGCGTATCAGTCCATCATGCGTACCAATTACAATTGCTCCACATTCATTTGCTTCTGAAGTTTGCACTTTATTTGTTTGCTTCACATCCATTTACTTCACATCAGTTGCTTCACATCAATTTATAGTTCTGTATTTAGTTCAGTCTTGACACATAAGCATCTCCCATGAGTATCAAGTTGTGTCATTTCTAGTTTTGTGCTAAGTGCAGTTTTGGCAGATGTTTCAGTGGTTTAGAGCTTGAATTCCTGAAAATAAATAAATCTTTTAGTGTGCTATTGAGCTCTAGTTCATTTTGCTTCACAGCCAGCTCATCTTTGAACTTGCTGAAATTTTGTATCAAGTGAGTTTCGGTAATGACTTGTATCAATTTGTCTATAGAATGCTTAGCATTTGGTTGTTTTGAATGGCAAACCCTGAAGCAAAACTCTGAATTAGTATCAATCAGGATTATGATCGATTTGATTTCAGATTTGATTTCTTGAATTTTGCAAATTTGCATTAATTGATTAAGTGGTCAATTGGTTGAATCATTAAGTGTCATCACTTTGTTTAGTTCATGAGTTAAGTTTCCTAAATTTTCCTTGCGATTTCATGTCTGATTAAATCAAACCCAAGTTTTATTTGAAACCCAAAAATATCAATGACACATAAACTCGAGCTCGAATCAAACAATCTCAACTAGCCCTAGGAAAAATACGACCTGTGGCCCCTTTACTACGTTTTCATTCTTTGATAGCAAAAAGGGTTTCCAGCTTTACACATATATAAATTTTGAGACCCACATTCGTGACACCTAGTTAGGGTCCATCAATCATCTACATAAATTTGGGCTATAATGATGTCTTTTTCTAAGGTCTTAACAAATACGGTTGAGTCAATTTGATCTTTGTTAACATCCTTATAAATTAGATAAGTGGATAGTCTTTCATACCAAGCCCTAGGTGCTTGTTTTAAATGATAAAGAGTTTTTCTAAGTTTGAATGCATGGTTAGGGTAGTCTAAATCTTCAAAACCTGCGGGTTGTTCTATGTAGACTTCCTCTTTTATAAATCCATTCAGGAGGGCAGACTTAACATCCATTTGGTATAATTTGAATCCTCTATAGGTTGCAAAGGCTAGCAACATTCTAATTGACTCAAGTCTAGCTACAGGGGCATATGTTTCATCATAGTCTAACCCTCAACTTGACTAAAACCTTTAGCCACTAAACAGACTTTGTTTCTCATTATTTCACCTTGGTCGTTCAACTTATTCCTAAACACCCACTTAGTGTCTATAATAGACTTTCCTTCAGGTTTAGGTACTAAGTGTAGGACCGGTGCCGTCGATAGAGGGGGGGGGGTGAATATCGACCGTTCGAAATCTTTCGGAAATCTTCGTAAAGCTTTTGTTCGTTCTAGACTTAAAATATTAGTAGCGCAGCGGAAAATAAATAGAACGACAAACAGAGCAAAAGACTTAGCGGATTTTTACTTGGTTCCCAACCCCCCAGGGTCAGTACATCCAAGGCCTATGCACGGGAACGCCCGTCCACTATTGGTCTCCTTTCCGGACTTTCCAGAGGTGGAGAAACCCGACTTACAGTGCAAAATTACAATCAATAATATAGAAATTTAAGTACGGTAATTAACAAAATGCAAACCAACAAGACAAGGATGAAGCTCGACCAATCTGGACCTCCGAATTGCCACGCACTTCCTCCTGGAGCCTCCCGGTCATAGAGCCTCGTTTCTAGCGCGTTGTCATCGGTCGGAATGATCAGAACAGTACTTGGAAGTCGTGTCTGAAGCTGAGGGGTCGAAGCCCCTTATATAGGCTCCTGGGGGGCGCCCCGGACGCTGGGGGCGCCCCGGACGCTGGGGGTGCCCCGGACGCTGGGGGCGCCCCGGAAGACTCGGTCAACTCTTATCCTTGCGCCTACTTCGTTGCAGGTGATAAGACCTTTGACCAGGGCACCCCGGATGCTCCGGGCGCCCCCGTGAGTGCTTATCCTGTGTTCTGACTTCGAAACAGCAAAACAGCTACTAATCCGGGCGCCCCGGTTGACACCTGTTTTGACTGCATCACGAAACTGCCACTTTTAGTACTGCCTGGGGGCGCCCCCCTTGCTGGGGGCGCCTTGGTTGCATGGGGGCTCCCCCCTTGCTGGGGGCGCCCCCCTTAAGGCCTGCCAACCATGCTTTTTACCCTGCTTTGCCTCCGGTTCTTGATACCTACAAGATACACAAACACAAAGCATAGATATATAATGTTAGCCTTAAGGACTTGGTTCGGACTTCGGATTTACATGAAACCCTAGGTCAAATCGGCACGAGTTCCTATCCCCGAGAACTCGCCCTTCACCTACTCCTTTCAGGAGACGGTTGCCACCCAGTCCTTCGGATGGACTTTTGCTTAGCCTCCGATTACTCCGGATCTCGAGACGCCCGAACCCCGACCCATCTCTACTCCTGTCCTTAGTCATCGCTCAGCTAAGTTGCTCAGTCCCTTGGACCAAGACTTCATTACCTAGCAATCCTTCGTCAGGTGCCTAGCAGTCCTTCGCCAGGTCTTCATTCCCTAGCAGCCCTTCGCTAGGTGCCTAGCAGCCCTTCGCTAGGTCTTCTATGCCTAGTAGTCCTTCACTAGGTGCCTAGCCGCCCTTCGCTAGGTTTTCTATGCCTAGTAGTCCTTCACTAGGTGCCTAGCTTCCCTTCGCTAGGTCTTAGGGTTACGATACCTAGCCGCCCTTCGCTAGGTGCCTAACAGCCCTTCGTTAGGTCTTGGGGTTACGATACCTAGCAGCCCTTCGCTAGGTGCCTAACAGCCCTTCGTTAGGTCTTGGGGTTACGATACCTAGCAGCCCTTCACTAGGTGCCTAACAGCCCTTCGTTAGGTCTTAGGGTTTCGATGCCTAGCAGCCCTTCGCTAGGTGCCTAACAGCCCTTCGTTAGGTCTTAGGGTTTCGATGCCTAGATTAACTAGGACTTTTCTTCAGCTCAGGTCACTTCTCTCTTACTCCCCTTTGTCTGTTCAATATATCACTGACTTAAGTGTATTGTCAAATATTAAAACACTTAAAGAGGAATACCATTGATGCAACTTGCACCAACAATCTCCCCCTTTTTGATGTTTGACGATAACTTAAATTTAAGTACTTAAAGAGTACTTAAAGAGGATGCACTTAAAGAGTACTTTTTTTAAAAAAAAATTTAAGTACTTTTGAAAGAATATTAGGCTTTGAAAGACATAAGTACTTTTGAAAACATAATATTTGACTTTACTTGGATTATTTTTCAGTCTGACACCATCCTGGGAAACCTTGTTGACTACAAGGACATTTCCTAAGTGTCTTGGAAGTTTTCCAACCCAAGTAAACATTATAAAAAATTTTATAAGTCACAGAATGTAAGTTAATTTTGAAAAGTATAAGAATTTTAAAGTTATAATACTTGATTCGGTTTATCTTCCAGTCTGACACAATCATAGGAAACCTTGTTGACTACAAGGACATTTTCCTAAGTGTCCTGGAGGATTTTTCAAACTCAAGGTATTATTTCAAATTGATCAAAATCAGATGAATTTTTTGGAAAAATTTTATAAAAATTTGATAGTATTTTAAAATAATACTTATGTTTTCAATAGGATTTGAAAATATCACGCATGAAAACATTTGAATTATTCAATAATTCTTTTAATTTGACCTCCCCCTAAACTTGACCTAGTCCTGGGAAGCTTGTTGACCACAAGTACTCTTCCTCTAAGTCTTAAGGGTTGATTCAAATTAAGGAAATTATTTAATAATTTTAAAACAATTAATTAAACAAAATTGTTTCAGAAGTTTGATTTAGACTCCCCCTAAATCTGACACGTCCTAGGAGTCCACGTAGATTATGAAGTGGACCTTCCTCTGTGTCTTTATGGTTTATCAAAATCAAACAAGACAGATAAATTTTACAACATACACCTTTTTCGAAAAACACAAGTGATAACGTTTTAAAGCTCAGTTTTCGAAAGGTATTTTCAAATAATAGTAATTTTTTTTAAAGTGCAAATTTTTTTTTAAAAAAAAATGAAAAGTACTCCCCCTGTATACCTGATACCGTTTGACTCTATCTAAGTGTCTTAAGGAACTTTAGTGT